>JAQIXA010001202.1:0-27424 GCA_034699045.1 Nanhermannia cf. coronata Gr-Ori-00579 | reverse complement strand
TTAAGATCGGTCCAGTAGTTCTCGAGTTATCCTCTGGACAAACAGACAGACGGACAAAGTGCAAGCAAAGTTGAATAGTAAGTGCTCGCTTCGCTCGTACAATTAGAATTTAGAATGAAACTGGACTTTTATCTTTGATATTTTTGAGTTTTAGTTTTAAATACCTACAATAATAATACTGATAATAGAGGTATTTTTTTACCATATCGGTATGCTTTTTATAGTAAATCTGAATTTTTGAAGAAATTAAATATTATATGGATATCTCACAGACGCCAAGGACCACGAAATCTTATAATATTTATTACGTACACTTTGTAATACTACTAGATATTGTACAACAATGTATGTATGTTTGTATGTTTGTATGTAGTTGTAAAGCTGGTCTTTTGGTTTTTTTTTCTTAAAAAAAGTATAATTTAAGTATGTAAGAAATAAGTAAGATAAAAATCATAGAGACTTGGAGGCGTTTCTCGGTTGTCATCACTGAACTATGAGTCTGTGTGTTCGTTTTTGAAGTAGAGAGATACTTATTGTAGAAGAAGAGAGAAAAAAACGAGAAAAATATTTATGTACTTATGTATTGGGACAAAGGGCTTTAATTCACCCTTAATAATGTCTGGAAGAGGACACTTTTTATATTAATCTTAAGTATATTAACAAGTAAAGAGGGACTATTGTCAGAAAAATTATCACAATTTGAAAATTATGCCTTAAAATATATCAATAATAATCGTATTTAATTTTGGTAAGGATCTTACATAGGTAAATTGAAATAAAATTCCGAGCAAGGATAGAAAATACCTATTTTCAAAAATTTTGAAAATGATGACATTAAATCAAATTGGAATTTGCATCTTTAAACTTAAACGGAACCTGTAGTACTCGGTATGATACTTTTGATTTGAATTTTTTTTAGAATTTTAGAGATTTACATAGTATAAAAAGCTTGATTCTTATAAATATGAGCTATAGATATTTTCTAGATACAATATGAATGAACTTGAAATCTTGTTTGCTGGGTAGGGTACTTAAGTGTGTCTTTGCTTGTTTGTTTCTTATGGGTAAAACTTATTTTCCGTGCAAAGTATAGAAATGACATGAAAATTTTTTGAGAAATGTTCGATTGACGTGGGCCATTAATCAGAGGACTCGTTGGGCTCAAAAAGAACTCTCGGGTGTGGACCATTAGAACCTCCACCAAACAGACTTGAACATCCAAATACCTAATACCTAGTTTATATACTGATACTATACTGGTCCTGGTCCATAAGAAAGTAGAGGGTAATATTATGGAGATATGACCGGCTTTTTCTTAAATCCATGTCCACTTGTCTCCACCACTTGAATTATTGATACTCTCATATCAGATTAAATCCGCGTTTTAACTTTTATTTATAAATATTACTATCCTATCTACTACATATAGGACCTTACAGACTTCTCGTCATTTCTTTCAAAATTTCAAGTTTCAAAATTAGGTACCTACTTCGAAATTACAACTACCCTACCTATGCAAGTTTAGGCATGGTTGGGTAGTCAAATTTATATCAAATCTCTTTCTTTCTAACTATCTATCAGAAGGTATATTTTAAAAATTATTTTGTCAATTTAGGTGCTCGTAGTATAAAAATGATACTCAAAATCTCAGTCAGAAAGATCTCAACTTTTGTCAATTTGTAACACCCAAAAGGGTCAAAGAGTATTCGATATGATTCAAAAGTTTGAAATAATTTATTATTAGTATTCTAGATCCAGATAATTAGGCTCTTTTATTAGACATTTTAGCTTACATTTCGACTTTAATTTACAATGAATACCTACTTACTTATTGTATGTAAATAACATTTTGAGAAATTGAAACCAACATTTGGGTTCTTTAGAGGGGAATTATCTATAAATGATAGGCAATATTGAATTTTTGCACATTCTGTGAAGTGTAAAGAATACTCGTAGTATCAGTATCAGTAGTGGAAAATAAGTACTTATCCTTAGAAGATAATTCGAAATCTTGACATATTTCAATTGAATAAAGACACTGGGTCGACCCTTTTAAAGGGTATTTCCCTACTTTTATCGGCACCTGTAGCCCATATATCTATTGCATAAAAGAATTTACCTATATAGGCAATAATAGGTAATAAAGGTGTCTAAAAATGTCCTTCAAGTCATAATAGTGAAATGGAAAGGTTCTCAAAGGGACACTGACTGAAATAATAAAATATACATAATAATAATAAGTAATAAAGTTGTCAAGTTTGAAAATGTACTTTAGGCCTTATGTACGGATAGGATAGTAGACACTTTTGTATACAATTAGGGGCGAAGGTCTAATGAAATATTAGTGATGTCTGAATTGTATCAAAGCCCATTGTTTGGTCACCAAATTTGGCCCATATCTCAATTATACCTATAGCTATTTACAAGTACATTTAGACTAATAATAATCCCTAATGAATTATAATATATGTCAGGACATTTCTCATATTTGAATGAAATCATTACTCAAATCTCAAATCTGAATTCCCTTTTATCCTTTCCCATTAATATACCATACTATACTGTATTCCAAATAAAATGAAACATACATTATGCCCTTGATTTTTATTCAATTTTTAAAAAAATTGAATCAAAATTTTCTCTCAAAATCTCTCAAAACGCAAAATTTCAAATATTAAGTACCCACTCGGAAAGCTCAAACTTTTCTATATATTTTGGAGAATTTAGAAGAAATAAAGCGAGAACGGAAGTTCGAAAATCAAGCATAAATTTTCGATTTCAGCAAAAATTTGACCATATTATACTTTGATAATTCTAAATCAATTACCAGTTATTTTGACCATTTATGTTTATGATGGTATAAAGCAAAATCTGACCCGTATCACAGTCCTGATATTCTTTAAATTTTATTTTTTATAATTTTATCATATAATTGAATACTTTTATATGTAGATATGTATTTTGGAAATCGAGCTCTAGTGATGGTTTGTAAATTTTGATTGTATGAGAATGGCAGAGTCGATCAAACTCGATCTAATGACTCTAATAAGTAGTATGTGTAGTAGGTATAATATTATTAGTTCCAAATCTTGTATAAAATGCTCTAAATTCATTATTCACTTTGGAGATTCAAATGGGAATTTTACACCGAGCGAGTGAGTGAGGATCTATAATATAGCTAGGCATAATGTTTGTAATCTCAATCCGTCTCATCAATGCATTACTTTTGAACATAAATCACTCTTTGTACTACTACATACATTACACTGTAGTATTTGACTCGTATTTTTCTTTTAATCACAACTATTCGAATTCGAATCAGCTAGATATCATTATCAATTCAGATTCAGCTCTCTTATGATGATGCTGACTGCATTCCCGACTATTTCTCATCAAATATCAACAAATACAGACCAATTTCAAAATATCAAAATAGAGACAAATCTTCAAAACTAGACATATTACAATTTATGTATCTGCAAAATCTATAGTTAGATAAATCAAATTTTTATGGTTAATTCAACTTATGAAGGACAGAAATTTGGTCAAATTTGATTAGTAGGTACCCACCCACCCTAATGAAGGGTACTTTTATCGAATTCGAAATTTTTTGCTTTTGTTTACCTATCTGTAGGTAGAAAAATAAAAATCGAAAATTTTTTTTTTTTGAAATCCATCGTATCTAGTTTAATTTTTATGCAAATTCCAACCTGGTCTTTTTAAAATGTCATTTAAATCAAGAAATTGGCTTTCCTAAAATTGCATGGAGATTCGAAACCGTTTTTTGTACAAGATTGTGAGATTGTGAGAGTTGACCAAGATACTTTTGTATTCCTTTTAAATACAGATTCAAATCCTTCTTCTGCCGATATACTATTAGGTATACTTATAAGTATATACCTAAGAAGGGTTCAAATTCTACAAGAAAAAATGCATTAGATACATCCATTGATATTGATACCACCTCCTTTAGAAACAGTTGCTAGTTGCTATGTAGTGCTGGACAAATACTGATAATACAATTTAATAAGAATAAAGAAGCAATGATCTAAAACTAAATCTAAATATTACAAGTTCGAAAGATTCGAAAGAAAGAAAGAAACAGAATAATATTGCTTTTTTTTCTTCCTCCATTTGAATAATTATCCCCTTAATACTCATCAGAAGTAATTTCATTTAATTTAAAAGCTTCGTAAAGAAAACTCGATTTTTTTCTACATTCATATACTTGCTTATAAACTTATAGACATATACGTACTATAGATATAGTAGGTACCATAGTTTTGCAGAAGGTTATTAGACTCATTCATTTCATAAGAGACTATGACAAAATGATGATCATACTCGACTGGCTTCTATTGCCATTATTTATTTTATTTTATTTAGCCAAATGCATTATAGCATCTGCTATAACATCTATAAAAACCTCGTTTAATTAATTATTTGTACTATCATACTACATACATAGTACTTTTACCTAATCTATATGTACCTACCTACCTAAAGGATAATCGTATTGTCAATTTTGAGGATTAAAATCATCGAATTAGCCAAAGGCGAGGGTTAATTAGGGCTACTAATTAGGGCTAATTGGATTGAAAAAGGAGTTTAAAAAAGGGTCTAATTAAATCTAGAAAAGAATATGAAATGTACTGATAGATACTAACCCTTAGTCAGACTCAAAATCTAAAAAATATTTGGATAGCTCAACTTATTACATTACACACTTTTTAAGCCTTAAAATTTTAATCAATTTGAAAAATTTGAAAAAAAATTGATCTAATGGTTCCGTAAAGCAGTTTTTAGGATAAATTTTTGATAAAAATCAATACAGATGTAATTGAAAGAGTTAAAACATTTTAAATATGTAGTACATATATTAGGGCAATTTCTGGACTAGTATATGATTTTTTTAAAAATATACTAGTTAATAATAGATGTTAAATATTGTAAAATTCAATTTCAAGTCGGTAAATCGTCATGATGGGTAGTACAAAGGTATATTTTGTAATATAGTCATATTATCTCGTAATTTGTGTCCTTCTCGTGGGTTCCTTATGGGTATAAGAGATGGGTAGAAGTACCTAGGTAGGGAAAAAGATGGAAATCAATTCTCGTTTGAAAGTGTCAGGTCCCCTGCTAAGGGAACACAGCTCTGATGTCAATTTCCCCAGCTGGGCGTCCGAAGCTCCCTCAAAATCTCAAAAAATACAAATCTCATGCAATTCCATACGGTCTTAAATGAAATCTTGATTTTATTTTTATAAAATATCCTCAGCATTTGATCCTATCTGTAGTATAGACTATTAGTACTGCCTAGGTACATATAATTAAATTAGACAATGAATATTTATTTCATGCCTTCCCCCTACATTAATACCTTACTAATACTAGGTACTACCTAAAGGTACCTACTGATACTTTTATAATCGAGCATATAAATTTGTTTAAAAACTACTTTTTTTCTACAATCCTTTTCAAACTAAGGAATAATTTATGCTCAGGTATGAGTATGAGAAATTAAATGGGAGATTATGGTCATTTTGTCTATTTACGAATGGATCAAAGTCAAAAGTTAAAATGCCCTTTTTATATACCTAGTAGGTATAGAATTTGCGATATTATAGCTTCTAATTTCTAATATACATTGATGACAGATCCTAATTCTAATCTAAATTGTAAAAATGCGAAATTTTTCTCATCAAATTGTGAAATGGCAAAATCCCATTAAAATAACATAGGTAAAAATTATTATTCTATATTTCGATTTACTTTTCGGTTAATCAACATTACTCGTTACCTTAAGTATCCTATACTATAGTCTCAAAAAAGTCTAATTTCACTGATCCTGAGCTCCATTCATTAATTCAAATATTTCGTGAAGATATTGAAAACCTATTTTTGTAAAAAAAAAATTAGAAAAAAAATTGAAAAACTTGAATAATTCTGAAAAATTATTTTGAAATTTTTCAATATAATCCGTAGGTAAGATAGAAATCCAAAAACCAAATCAAATTCTAGAATCTGTAAACTATGCTATTTTAAATGGCTGTGGCTTTTTTAAAAATTCTTTGCTATTTATGATTTAAGATGATATACTTGGTCATTTTGCCATTAGCTAATGTGTCCTGTGTCTGTATACTATCAGTAATCTGTATAAGTAGTGAAACAAAATGGATTATAAAAAGTTAATTGTTCATACCATTGCAATTGTTCTGAGGTATAATAATGTGAAAAAAAAATCTTTAAATTTTTGCTTATTTTCGAATCATCTGTCGAGATTTAAGATTCTTACTTAGGTATATTCTTTACAATGAAACCAAAATGATTCTTAAGATTTTCTTGTATGTATCATTTACCCCATTCTACTGTTTATTATATTATTTTTAAGTTTTTTTACGAATGCTTGTAGTATGTAATACTCAAGTTTAAGTTTTTTGGGGTCGCCGAAACAAACAGGAGCAGATGGTAATACTTATGCATAAGTATAAGTAAGGTATTTTTTTTTTTATATTTTTTAAAAAACATGTGAACAATACTTGTGACATCCGAAACCAAATGTGGAATCACGAGATTTTATTTTATTTTATTATACTTATTTTGAGTTGATTCTCATCTTGCTTGTATGTACATACATACATACCTAGATACAGTATTAAAATATATTAGTTATATTATTTCATTGTTTTTTACCCATAAAAATAGACATACTTATCCTTAGATTAGGTTTAAATGTAGAGTTCTGTTCTGTCACGGTGTGAGAAACGAGAATTCCTTCAACTTCAACTCTTTTCATAAAAATTAAAATCAAAGAACCAGATCATGAATCAGCAAAATTTGCTCAGGGGAAATTGCCTCTTTATGAGAATTAAAAAATTTAAAAACTAATAATACCTACTGACTATATGTACAGGTACTCTATAGACTGTAGATAAAATGATAGAAAAATCATCGAGAATTCAGTAGAGTATCAGTATTACAATAAAATTAGATTTGAATTAAAAGAAATAGATACCAAATCAGAGTTTTGATGACAAAATATGGCAATTTTTTATTTAGGTGTTTTATCTTTGGAATATTTGAATCTTATTTCATCACTAATTTTAAAGAATTTACTCTTGTTTAAAAGATAAATTGAATAGTTGTAAAAATTTTGTATGTTAGTGTAGTAAGTTTAAAGGTCCGAAGCACTATAATCAGATCAGAAGCCCTGCAAAACTGTAAATTACCCTATTAGGTCTATTTTGCATATTTTTAAAAACAAAAATCACATGCCAAATGTGTCAAAAGTCACAGTTCTAGCGTTTTGAACTTGTGATATAGTTGAACACCTGCACATTTCACTCATAAAGTCGAGAGAAGAGTTAATAAATTGATCTGTAAATCTGTACAAATTGAAAAAAGGATAAATATAAGCTCATTTCATATGCATATTTAACTAGGATGTAAACGGAGTAAATATAGTATGTAGATAGTATAGATGAAAGTGTCGGACTGTTTATAAAATTCATAAAAAGCTTTCAAAGCTGCTAATCTCGACTACTTAAGGCTTTTCCCCTATCCTTACTTGTAGTATAGGGTACTCTGAATGAGTATACGAATGATTAACGGTCTTGGGTTAAGTGCTCTATTCTATACCTATATAAGTAGTCAGAAAAAAAAATTAAAATCTGAGGACTTTAATAAGCCAGAGCTTGCATTTCAAACTTTTTCAGTTTTAACAAAATTCAGTTTTCAGAATTATCTACGAATTCAAAATCCAAACTGTCAAAAACTCAAAATTACCAAAAATTAAGGATATTTAAACTACAAACTTTGAACTCTGCAGATCTTTAACCTCTAGATTATCATATATGAATCCTTACTGTCAAATACAATTAAAAAATTACAAAATTTTAGATCTTTTAAACTATCTAAATTTGTTGAAAATTCAAGACCTCTAGAGCACCAAATATAAGCCCGAAATTTTCAAATTTGATTGTATGATTCTCTGACTCTTTCTGATTCAGAAAAATTGAGATTTTATGAAAAAATATTTGAAATTTCAAAGAAAGCCAATTGAATCTAAACTATACGACTATACGACTAATCGTAAGTAGGATCTAAAAATTAAATTTGAACATAAATTTGCATGATAAAAATCAGCTGGAAACGGTCATTCGAGTATTTTAACTGCCAAAAATGCGTCATTTTTTATTAGTTACTTGATAGATCATTCCTTTTTACGGCAAATGTTTATAATTTAAATTGTAATATCTATTTATGTAAATGATTTTGTGGGTACCCTACCCTACTCTAATTACTTTAAATTTCAGGTTTTTAACATTCATACAATGTACAATATGACCATAATTTGGCAAAATATTCATTATGAATATATGTAGGTACCTACTTACCTAGAAAAGTTTATTGACAAATCCAGAATTTAGAATCACGAAGTAATACAGTTTTCAAGTGCTCAAAACTCAAGCTGAGTATTTTTGTGTAGATTTACCCTATAGTAGATTTTATGGAACTTGGAGAAAGATAAACAAAAACTATGAATATCCACAGTGAGATATAAATTCATGGAACTTGTCAAGACTTTTCTAAAATAAAAATATATTGGTAGTAAATACACTACTACTGATACTAGAAAGTACTTACATATGCAAAGGGTCAAGAAAAGAAAGAAAAATTCGGGATTTATATAAGGTCATCAGGGATTTGGTACAAAAAAATTTCTTTCAAATCATTTCCGAATTCTGTATGTAGATCCAAATGCATAAAATGGATTTGATAGTCTTATAAAATACCAATAAGTTGTCAGATCATTTTGTCAAATTTCAAATTTCAATTTAGGTACAAAATTCCATTTTTTATTTATTGATTAAATTGCTTTTAGGTATATCAAATAAAACCGGAGGACAGGCATTTTTTATATCTAAATAATTTTCAAATCTGATTTTGCCATTTAATTGGTATTTTGACATTGACCTTTGGCCTAACAGGTCATAAAGATCCATCCAAAATCGACAAATTTATCTCAAAATATCTAGTTATATATTATTTAGTTAATTAATTTAGTTATAAGTAAATTTTTTTTTGACAAAATAGTCTTGTGATATAAGGATTTGAAAAGACAATATTAGACCATTATCGTAGAATGTCCATCTAAACTGACCTAGAAATATGAGGTGTCTCGAACTCAGGCTAAAAACATTGAAATCGTCCACCAAAGACTCATTTGTCTTCTTCTTTCGGTGAATTTATTCGAGCTGGACTTTTCTCAACTTCATGGGCCCCTTGGGACAAGTACTTTTTTGACGATTGCTTTCCCCCCTTACATATAATACCATGGCTCAAGTCAAGGCAGAAAAAAAACTTTTTCTACCTCATAAACTGGACATTATCAAAGTTTATTCTGTGAAAATATCCATTTCTTCACTTTCGACAAGAGTTCTTACGAAATAATTCAATCTCCATAAATCTCAAGTTCAAGATATTAAAAGTATTCAAGTAAGTAGGGTCGGTATTTGAAAATCTCAAATTATAGAAAAGCTGTAATCTTCACATTTCTACCATTATTTTAGAGAAGTAAGCTACAATTTGAAATAGATTAGCTTAAAAAACGAATATTTTTTCAAAATTTTGAAAGTTATCGATTGATCTAGAGGTCAGAAATTTTCAGTACTTTCCTTAGACAGTTAAATTTCTGCCATTTATATGACCGTGTAATTTATTCTTAATATATTTTGGAAAATTAAACAGTTAAAAAATCCTATTGGCAAAATTTGATTCATCTGAATCAGCTATTTATGAGAACTTGAGAATTTTTAGCAACTTTTTAGAGAAAAAAGGCTCTTTAAGCTTACAAATATTGATTTTAATGTTATTTTTATATGATAATTTATGATCATAAATTAGATTTTTGAGCTTTTCAGCACATTTACAAACATCCTAATAACTACAGATTATTTGACAGATGTAATAGGGCATGATAAGTACCTTCAAGTACTTGGTAGATATAAAATATGATAAATTTCCAGAAAAAATAGAAGGGGGACTAAAGGGGAAACTCGGATTTCTCTGATGAGATAGGCGTGTGGCACAAGTCATAAGTTCATAAGGTTTCTGGGGGGATAAACGGAAACCGGAAGTGATCTTCAAAACTTCTATGTACATTAGCCTAGCCAAGGCCAAATGGCCTACTCAAATCCTATGTAAAATATTGTAATTTTTTTTCAAAATATATTTGCTCTATATAGGTAGGGTACTTATCCTTAGACTTGACAATTTAACAAAAGTTTGACATTTTATTATGTTTTTCCAAATATTGAACTATCTTTACTATGTACTATAGATATAATATTAAGGGATTCATGCAGAGTCAGTATCCTGAAAAAAAGTTGAAGCCCTAAATGAACTTATACTATTATTTATTATAAGAGTCACACGATCTGCCTACTGTACACTAGTACAAGTTACAAGGCCCTTTATGTAAGAATTATGAGTCTGAAGTTCTGAAAAAGTCAACAAGAACCATTATTATATGACTATTACTTGTATGTTGTAAGTTGTAACGTATACTTATTATATTAGTATGATATTTGACATACGAATGGATTTTTCTGGATATTCATTAAATTTTAAGTTGTAGAGAATCCGTAGAAAAGTAATAGAAATATTTCGCTTATCTGGACCATCCAAAAATATTTAAGAATGGGTTATTTTAGCTCGCATTATAAATCCTCATTTTCTTAAAAAATTACATTTTTCGAAATTTTAAGACATAATTTAAGTAGGTATCTTATACATGCTATCTGTTATATGTCATTTAAAAACCTCGTAAATTTAATTTTGACCATAACTTCAGAACCAAAAATTGAAATTTTGAAAGCTTTTTCAATAATTCTTAATGATTTCTAAAAAAAATTGTCATTTCAGGCATAATTTTTGAAATTTAATCTAAAGAATTATCAAGTTGATATATTGCTTAAATTTGCGTCTAATTTCTTCCAATTTTTGAATGCTTTCAGTGGACCTAAACCTAAAGGTCAGCTGAATTGTCCAGTCAATTCAGATATAATGGCCTAAAATTAGATTAGACAGCTACTATTCAACTTTGCTTGCACTTTGTCCGTCTGTCTGCTTGTCCAAAGGATAACTCGAGAACTACTGGACCGATCTTAACCAAACTTGGCATGAAGGACCCCCATAGGGTGGGGGTATGCCATTTCGACAAAAACCCAGGTGGCTCCATCCCTTGCGGTGCTGCGGACCTTTTAAGGATCCACCGGAACTGCAAATTTTTTATTTGATAAAAATAACATTTCATAGCTTTGCTCGCACAATTAATACTCAACATCTAGTGAGTAAAGCAAGCCTAGTATTTAGTATAGATACTGAGAATAGTTATCAGTTTTTTAAACTAATCTTAAATCGAGTTTTATAATTGTCAATTTATGCATGTAAAAAAGCCATATTAGGAAATAGTCTCAAATTATTTACTTAAAAATATTAAATTTAGATATATCATCGATTGTAATGGTAAAATATATTTAGTTTTGATTTTCGAGCTTTCTCGACTACTTGGTACAATTTTTCATGTTATTATTTTGTGTCTCAAAACTTTAAATTAAAGCCAGAAGCATCCTCGTAATAATAATAATACTCGTAATAAGGAGTAGACAATCCTACAGTCCAATTTTGAAATTTCCGAGTCCTTTCGTTTCGTAACCCAGTCCTTTAAAGCCTCAAGTTCTTAAGATGACAAAAGTAGTAATAAATCAGTTTGAAAAAGACCCATTTAAACTTATGTCTCCATGTGGGACAGTCAGACCAGGCCAGAGGAAAAAAAACTGAAATAAGTTTATGGAGAGAGAAAACAACTTATATTTATGTTGACATTTTTATGATTCGAGTTTTGAGGGATACTCCTTTCTCATCAAAGAAGAATCTTTCTGCTCAAGGGTTTCACTTTTAAACTTTTACCTTCAAAACTCAAATTTCAAACAAAATCTTTATTTCCTATCTAAACTTAATAGCCCACCCTTAACTATTATTTAAGGCTTATACAAGTATACTATAGTAGTATGAGACTCGAGTTTATAAAACTAAATATAAAATATTATCTTGAGAGAATTTTTTCAATTGTATTAGTATCTACGAAGTATTTGGACTTTTTCTCATTTTACATAAAAAAACCAAGGATTTTACGGCGGTATCGATCAGAAATTGTTTTAGTATTTCGGAGTATTTAGCATTTGTCTATAGTCTATAGGTACCCAGTGAAATAAGACATGTTTATGGACATATAGTCAAAATCTTATGTTTACCAGGACAGGATCCTTAAAGTCCTTGAAATATAGAAAAATCTGAATTATTCGATCTCAAATAGTAAAGTTACGTCTACGAATTAAACAAAATTTAGATCTAAATTCTTATTAGTTGAAGTTCTTCAGGATGACCTAGAGGTTTGAGATTTTGACCTATTGTTAAAAGCAGTTGATAAAAGTCCTCTAAAATCGAAATATAGTATATCTAGTAGGTACTCCTGTAAGACAAAGCAAAAATTTAACAGAATATATAATGAACAAAATGTAATTATCGAACTTTTTTAAAAAATTTGCTCATTTTCGATCGAGATATTTTAGACCGACATTTTGAATTTTTTTTTTTTGATATTTTGATATTTTGGTTGGTGACAGGTGACAGTCATACCCAGATATTTCAATGCATATCTTTTGGAAATAATGTTCAGAAAATGCAAATGATTTCGAGTTGAAAAAGTCGAGGAAAAAGCAAATGAGAACACATTAGGATTGATGAATGAATTTTACAATTTGTTTCTCTTATACCATAGTAGTAGTTAGTATCCTTACCCTTTAAGATTCTATATAGATTTTTGAGACTTTTTCTATTTTCTTAATAATATTCTGAATTTCCAATCATTTCTTCAATTTCTTCTGCTTCTGGCATTTGCCATCATGGGCCATAAAAAAGACACACAATACTATAACTGTAGTATCCAGTAAATTTAGAGATTTTTTAGATCCGAAATCTCGTTTTGTTTTCATTTCCATTTTCTTTTAAAAACTTCAAATTAGAGATTGCATGCTCCCCTCGAATAAATTTCTTTTTGTAGAAAATGTGCGACTTTTTAAGGGGTAAAAAAAACTTTGATCGAAAAGATAAAACTTGAAGAAATTCTACTATACCTACCTATTATATGTATATAGTAGGCCTTTTTTGAGCTTTCGATTTGCTTATTGCCACTTGCTCCAATTCGATTTTATATCTAAAATCTAATATAAATATCCCCATAACATAGATTATACATAGATCCCCCTTTAAACACTACCACTACAGATACTTTTAGTTTTAAAAGAAAAAAGTATTTAGATATACAAAGTCAGAAAATACTGATAGGTACTTATCCTTAGAGGTACTGTTACTGGGTACAAAAAAAAACAGAATCATTTGAGTTCAGTTGAAGAATCAGAGCCTACATATACTCGTAATAATAATCTAAATGGAAAGAATTTTCGATTACTTCTGTCTGATTTTGTATATGTATATTGACAATTGACAATTGACATCATATATTTGGATAAGGGGGCTTAGGAAAAGCCTCGATATATGAGATATAAAAATGGATAAAAAGTTTACTTTTTTTCAAATCATCTACAAACAATCGAATCATTTGAATCAATTATTTTTCATTTAGTAAATTCATAAAATATTTTGAATTAGATTTTTAGAAAAATTTCTCAAAAAACAGCAATTTAGCTATTGAAATTTTACCAAAATGTCCAAATTCTAGATTTTACATTCGATCTATTCGTATATCTCAAAATCCTATCTTGAAAGTTCCATTTTGCTCGAAGTACTCTGTAAATCTAACCTATTTTTTTTAAATGGGCCAAATTTTGATCCAATTATTATATTTCCGCATCTTCAAATATATAAATCCATACATCTCATAATCATACAAATATTCAATATTCTGCCAGTACTTGCTGTAAAATTGAACTTTTTCAACAATTATTGGCTAACTAATTTATGATTTTTGTAATCTTTAACAAACTATAGTGAAATCTCTATCATATTGAATGTTTTAAATTATTTTTTGGTATCTTTTCTAGATCTATGTTTAATAAAAAGTGCTCAACCCTTTGATTACCATCTACAATTACTCTGGCAGGGCAGTTTTGAACCGATTAGTAAAGCTCATCAAATCATCCTAAACTAATAATAGATACTACTGTAATATAGACTTCTCATGCTTATCAAAACTTATCAAATTAAATGAATTTTTGTCAATCAAATCGAAAAAATCTCTGATCCAAATATATCTAGTACTATAGATAGTATAATATAGAGTATTAAAGGGTTAATTTGAAATTTTTTCATTTGAAGTCTCGAAGCTACTGGCAGCTTTTTCAACGCCTCTCATTGTCCTTTTGAAACCCTTTTAATCATCCATAATACCGAATATTTCTCTTATACTCGTATATTAGTAGTACTGATAAATATTACTATATATGTATTACTAATAGTAATAGTAATAGGAAATATAAATACCTATTTACATTCCCCAATAAATATCATCAAAAGAATGCACAATGTAATCAATGTAAAATGTAAAAAGTGCCTGTCCCTTGTAAATAATGCACTTGAATTTTATTCCATACATTTATGAGCTTATGTATTCTCTTATATAAGTACATGTGAAGGATAGGTAGATATGCCAAATCATTTTGAGTACAAATATTCATCTGGACAAGTAAACAGACCATTATTACATAAAAAAATTTAAAATTTTTTTTAAGCAATTTCAAATATTTATTTATAAAATACTGATATATGAGCTATAGTTAGAATCTTAATCTAATTTGTAAATTAGTGCCAATTTTTGATGCATTTATTTGAATTCGGTATTTTGAAAGAGTACTTACTCTTAGATAAGATAAGTACCGTATTTATCTTATCTAAGAGTTAGATACCCTTAGATAAGTAGACACCTACTACATAGTGTAGAATAAAATCATGAAATCAAAATTTTTGGCAAAAACTTACACTATTCTATTAGTATTTTGGTAAGAAGGGTTCTGTTGCTTGTCAGAAGTTTAGAAGAGTTATTTTATTTTTCGATTCAAGTTCTACTACGAGTAGTTGGTACTATGTGCTATGACATAACAAATGAGCTACACAGATTTCTACTCGGCTATCGGACAAAAGAAGTGTCACAAAATATATATTTTGTATTATTATATAAGCCACTTTCTGATTGATATCCATTATCATTTATCACCAAATTCAAGACCAAAAGCCAATCCTTAAACTTTACCTATATAGTATTCAGTACCTACTCCCTACATTATACATAGGTACTATTTGTAGGTTAGAGTTAAACTTGAAATCAGAAATCTTAAATCCAATTCCTACAAAACTTTATTAGTTTTTTTCAGATTCAACTTTAAAGGGTTCATAAACTAAAGCCCTTAAGTACACCACTCCCATCTAAATTATAACCTAGTATTTAACACTTAAAACTAGCACTTAGAAATGGTCAATTTCAAATTATCAAAAATAAAATAAAATTCTTAATTAAGTCCTCATACAGTCCAAAATAAGCAAAAAAAAGCAAGAGCTAACTACTCTATACAAATCTACAAGAACAAATCGCTGTAAAATTCAAATTTTTTGAAATTTTTATTAGCAATTTTACACGACTTTCAAAGAAAATCAAGCCTAAAATTTCAAAAATTTTGTAAAAAAATTAGATATCTTGGTATGATCATTTGTCTGTATTTGTGTGTCATTGGACTAGCCAAAATTTCAATATCTGTATCTCTTTCAAAATTTTCGCAAGCCTCTGAAGATCAGTATAGAGTATAGATTCTAAGCATACAAAAATTTTAGAAAATTTTGAAATTTCGAGATTATCCTCTGACCTTAAAATACCTACTACTGTTATAAAGGCTGTAGAATTTTCTAAGCCTAAAAGACCAATTATGAACTTTGACATTTTTACATTTTGCTCAAATGTATTTAGGTTAAACTACATTTAGGTTAAACATTATGTTTTTTCTTAGCTGTTGAAATCTTCACTTTTTATTTTATTTTTCAAAGTATATTTAATAATATTAGTACACACTTATCTATCCTTTGTTCAAGCACTTCAGTGTTTATACCCAAGCCCATAAATGAATGTATAGATACATAGTAGTTGACACTGATCTTGACTTTATGAATAAACTTGAAACTTTTAAATCTTCTCATCAATGAAAAGTACTACCTATAAGTATAAGTACCTACATATAAAAAAAGGTAAATTGTAAAAAGATATTAAGTTTGGATAAAGTATACCTAAATAAAAGAAAAAGGTGGAAAAAGTACGACCATAATATATCTTGGGCTGTGACGCCGAGTTCTGTCATCAAAATATTCTCACATGACACTTGCCCTTAAGTCTTAAGGACCCTGGCCTTTTTTTATACCATCATTTCTCAGATAATTAATATGAAAAAGGACCCTTTGTATTCAGACCAGGTTTTTGTCTCTTTATATAAGGTATAAGATATAAGGTAGTTAAAGATCAACCTGCTTATTTGTGTTGTGTGTGTGAGAGCCGACACTTTTTATTTTTATTTCTACTTTTACCAACTAGTCAAAAGATCATATAAAAGATCACACAAAATGATACCCTAACCCTTATCTTAATAGCCTTAGTACAAGTATACTGGTAGGATAGTGTTTTAAAAATAAATGATCAAGTCAAGTCTAGTCTAGTCCAGAGGCCATCAAAAACCTGAAATCATAAATCATAAATAAAATTGATGACAAAAGTATCTTTGGTACTAAAATTACGATTGCTACAAGATTTTTGGAAAAAAAAACTTTCAGGCCTTTGCATGTTAAACCTCATATACGAGCAAAGGCCAGAAAGCCCCTTATAACCCGAAGATATCCTTCCAATTATAAATTGGAAAGGAATTGGAGATTGATATTGGTATTCTAATCATAAAATTCAATTTTGAAATCTTAGATATCTCAGATTCTAAAAGATTTCTAATCGAAAACTAAGATTTCTAATTGAATATTGAGATAAGAATACCACTATGGGAATTCAGATTTTTGAACACTTGCTTCTAGCTTGAGATTTTGATGTAAAGATACATGTAGAGTAGAATAATAAGGTTTAAGATTTGATTGTCTTATAAATTTTATAAATCCCATAAACTAAACATGCTAAAATTTCGGTAACTTCTTGTGGTAATTTAAATATTAAAAAACTTGTTTTGTCTTTACTATCTAATGTAACAAAACATAAGACTTGTACTTGAGGTATAAGATTAGGTACTACTTAAAGTATAAAATATCACTTTTCATCAAATCATAAATGCATCTAATTTATACCTCGTGTACATTTCATATGAGCCATAATTTCGGCTTTTTATCCCTAAACAGAATAGAATAGGCCTGGCACAAACAATAAATGTGAATAAAAATGCTTTTCACACATACTAATATAATATAATACTAAAGTACAATATTAAATATGATGGGCATAAGTGCAAGTGAATAAATAATATAGTAAAATGACCAGCTTATTGAAAACTAGACACTTGGATAACCTTTTAAATCATATACTCTACAGTCTATGAAGATTTCAACCCTCTAGGTCAATCGTAGATCTCTCAAATTCTCCAAATTTCGAAAAAAAATCTTTTTTTTAAGTCTTGAGAAAATTGAAAAAATTAAAAGTGTCTTGTATTACTAAGCTAGTCACATTGCATATGGCTCTGCTGTTATCATAAATTATTCAACTTTTTTATAAGAATTTATGAGTAGTTCACGAAAAATTAGAGTTCAGATCGCCTTTTCTGACTTTTGTTTGAATTCAAGAAAGAAAAAAAAATCTCTTTAAATCTTGCATTTACTTTATGTATATTATGCCGCCTACTCAAATCTCAAGATTGAAATTAAAATTCAAATTCAAATCTGCCTGTCCTTTCTTATTCTTCGTGCGAGCGAAGCGAGCACTTACTATTCAACTTTGCTTGCACTTTGTCCGTCTGTCTGTCTGTTTGTCTGTTTGTCTGTCCAGAGGATAACTCGAGAACTACTGCACCGATCTTAACCAAACTTGACATGAAGGACCCTTTTAGGATCTAGTTGTGCATGCTTCAAAAAAATTTCAGATTCCCCCACCCCTTGGGGTCAGGGAAGCGTTCTCCATGTTAATCAAATGGGGAAAATCAAAGGGAAGAGGTTTACTTTAGGGCTAATCGATGACGGAGATTCAAAATTTGATGTCCGTTTGACACGGGAGTTGACCTTTGAACCCAAAAATTGGCCTTTGACCTCGAAATATCGGGTAACTTGAGATGTTTCAAACGCTTTGCTCGCACAATTTATAACCAACTTCTAGTGAGTTGATTAAAGCCTAGTATTAAGAACTTGAGTCATTTCAAATTTAGTAAGAAATAAATCTTGAAAAGTAAATTTTTCAACAAGCCCTATAGTTCTAGTACTTTAGCATATATTATTACATACGAGTAGGTATTAGGTATTAAGGTTAGTGGCTGGGCCCAGAATTAAAATAAGAATAATAAGTTTATCTTATACCTATATTTACCTACCTATATCTCGAAATCTTTATCCTAATACAGAATATAAATAATATTGAATAATACCGCAAAGAAAAACCTAATCTAATAAGGCTAGTATTTCAGCAATTTTTACGATATTTTTGATGATTCGAGTTGAAAGTTTAATTTTTTTTTCTAAAATCCAAATCAATTTTGATTTTGACACAAAGAAGCCGTTTTCGTAAATTCATATTCTTAAAATTGCATTTTTAGGTTGATGCTTTCTAATTCATTTGCAATTTGATTATTTAATAGTGTACCTATATTGTGTATATTTTGTATTGATTATAAGAATAGAAGAAACCTGAATACTCAAGATGAGAATTTCATAAACTAATCTTTTTGTAGGGTATTGTCTTGTATTGTGTGCTAGAAGTTTGGCTCGAATTTGAAAATGTAGAATATGGATGTGATTTGTAAATTTAGTAAGTTGGTAATTTAGTTTTGAGAATATTTTGGAGCTCTGCCCTGTGCCAAAAGTCCATAAATTATAGAAAAAGGAAGGGGCTGGTTTTGAACATCATATACTCAAATAAATATAAGTACCTACCTATACTATACTAGTAGTATTCTGTAAGTATATTTCTCATTCAGTTCTGAGTACTCTGAGCAAAATACTCGAGCAAAATTCAAGATTTTAAATTTAAAACATAAAGTTTTGGCTGGTGAAAGCCTATCAAATGATAATAGACTATAAAATATTCATCGTCCTCCTCTCCTCTTATACCCTGAATGTAATTCAAAGCTGTAATTTTGGATTTTGGAAGGAATAATGAAAACTGGGGATTAGCAGAGTAGGTACTCTAGTACAGTAGTAGGAATCGAGAAAATATACAGAATTATTCTAATAGTTAATACTTAATACTTTTGCTGGAACAACCAACAAATTCGAGCTTAAAATTTGCTTTAAATACTTCAATTTTAAATTTTCCTTACCTTATAATAAGTCTTGGTCATTTGATCGATCACAAAAGTATCTCATAGACAGGTCATCATAAAGTTTCGTTTTTATGACAAAAAATTTGCTTTATCTTAAAATATTAAAAAATGAACTTTTCTCGGTATTACTGAACCTTAAATTTTTTTTGAAATTTTGTGACTTTAGATCAATCAAACCACATGTTTTTATAGAATAAAAAGACACCACAACAAAAACGAAATTCCGCAGGTCAAATTTTTGAGAATTTATCAATATTTAGTGACCTTAGGAGTCAGAAATTTCCAGAAAATCTTGACAAAATAGTTTAAAAAAATTAGGAAAAAAGCATTAAAATGAGCCTTTTTTGTTTATGCTGGACCTGGGCCTGATTTTATGAAATTTTTGTGATTCTAGGGCAATCAGATTTAGAATTTTATCAAAATTGTCAAAAACAAGGTTAAGATAAAATACTGTTTCTAAAGCCTACTGTAAAGTGTATAGTAAATAAGGTTCAAAATTTTTATAAAAATTTTGTTTTTTCTCAAGTTTAAGAGTTATTTGATTTTGAAGTTCTTAAAATCGACCCATTATTTATTTTAGCTAATTCAATTCCGTTCTAGTAGTTCCGTGCTAGTAATATTAGAATGCGTAAAAAAATCTACGAATCAAAAATACCTACTACTGTAGGTAGGTAATTTACAGTAAATTAGGTTAGAAATGTTTTTTGAAATTATAATTTCAAAGGGAAATTTCCAAAAAATGTTCATATTTAAAAGCCATTGGAATATTGAAATCGATCCATTACTTAATTCAGTTAGATACTATTCTGTTCAATTGTTGGTAAAACAGAATTATATGGAATGAAATATTTTGGATTTTGATGATATGAAATTGACCAATTTATCCGTACCCTTAGATCTATGGTAGATCTAGAGATAGAAATGAGAATAATTAAAATTAAAACCTGCATTTATTTAATGCCAAGCTTTTTGAAAATTCTATTTCGAATTTATACCATTTTCGGGCTTTTGAGGTAGCAATTTCCATTTCATTTTATTCTCATCATAATATTCTATTAGTATATATATGTATGGTATATAGTATGGGGGTTTTAATCCTTCGAAATTTGTAGAAATTCTCAAAATTTCGGGCAACAGCATTGCTAATTAGTTCTAGAATTTAGAACTTACCCGGGCTCAATTCTCATAAATACCTGGGCACATTTATTAAGGCAAGTTAAGGCTGGCTGGCTGGAAATTTCTTCAGAATTATGCTAATCTATTAGCTCGGAGCCCTCATTTGTATTTTCAGCTCATAATACTCTGCCTCTATTAAATTAACTATTAACCATATTACATTTAATAGGGATTATTAGCTACTAGTATTAGGTATGTATATGGATATTAGTGAACTTTCTAGACTCTTCTATCCTAATGAAAATCATCAACATTCTGCTCAAATTCTAATATTCTATAACATGATTATGGTATGGTTAAGTCTATGAATAATTCTAATTTAAGAATTTCGAGATATTAAAATATTTTCCTAAAATATTCAAAGGATAAAGTTATAATATAATAGGCTTTTGGGCTCTTAATAGGAGGTTTAACATAGTAAAGGCCTGAAAGCCAAAGAGATCCTTTGGTATTAAAATTAAAATCTCGTCTTGAACTCGGACCTATAAGGGTTCTATAACATATATCCCAACGGTTCTTGAATCTAAAGATATACGAGCCATTTTTACAAATCTTCAAAATTTAGCAAAATATTCAATGAGATTTTCCACATTCTTTTTCATATTTCTTTGAATCTGACAACAGGATCTAAATATTTCAGGTCTTTAGATCTAACTTTTCAAAAATTCTCAAAATTTTGACAAAAATTTCGTTAAATATGAAAAAAATTTGGAGATTTGCAGTTGTACCTCGTATTAGTAGTGTTTTAGAATTGAAAAAAAATATGAGTAGGGTACCCTACTTAACAAAAATTACATATTACATATATAAAATTTAGTAGTATTCTGCATTCTGTATTCTGAAATACTAAGTAAAAATTTGAGATTTGAAAATGATATTAAAAGCATAAATTACATCAAAAATATTTCTCTTGAAAAGCTAAAAAGATTTAATGAACGCAAAAATCCGAGTTTCCTTCAGTTTTAAAAGAATTATGGTCCTATATTTTTACTATTTTCAGCTCTTAAGATTACACTGTATGTACTTGTATAGTATACGAATCGAATGAGTTAAAAAATAAGACAAGTAACATTATCTATATCTCTAGTAATCAAAAAGTTTCATACATATTTTTAAATTCTGATGAAATAATCCAAAATCCAGCAGCCGATTTTACTGATTAACTGATTAGCAAATCTGGATTCTCGAAAAATTGATTTTTCGGTTTATTGGGGTCGAATTACAAAAATGAGTGCTAAAATTCGATCAAATTTTTAAAAGTAGATCCAAAAGTAGATTTAAAAGTAGATTATTTGTAAATAAGAATTTTATGATCATTTTGAGAATTTTTTGATATATCTGATATCTGAGTCCGCTATAATAGAGGTCTAAAATTGAGTTGAATTTGGTAATATCTAAGAAATTAAAAGTTTTTCTCTTTCACTACAATTTTAGCAATTTTAGGAGCAGAAATTTGCTTGTAAAGGACTCTTATAGGGTCAAATTGTGCTATTTCGGCAAATATTTTATTCTACGAACCCTTTAAGGGTTCCCTATGTTAATCATATAGGTACAAAAATGAGGTTTAAGCGCCTATATGAGAAACCGATGACGGAGATTCCGATTTCAACATCCGATTAACCCAAAAGTTGACCTTTGACCTGAAAAATTGGGATAATAAAACTCTAGTAATGTTTTCTGTAGATAAGTGTATGTTTACTTACCAAGGACTATAATAAATGTGAAATAAATAAGAAAAGTATTCTTTTTAAAAACTTTCCTATAATACTAGGTATACTATTAGATATCCTTTTTTTTGTACAATCTTCCCCAGTCGTTTTTCGCTCAGCTCTCCCAAAAGAATTTCAAAATGAGTATATTTATTTTTGAGTGGGAAAAATGAAGGCAAAAGTAAAATACCCTATACTATATGACTATGGATATAAGTAAAGGGGGGAAACTAGATCTATTTTAGTAGAATTGCTTTTTCTAGAAATAATCTCAGATATTGTATCTGTACAATATACACTATATTATGGTTCTTTTTCTAAATCTCTAAATTCTTATAATTCAGAAAATTTCTTACTTATTACCAAAAGAGACCCCATTACATTATTTCTATCTATTTCAAAAGAATCTTTCTCAAAAAAAAACTTGTACAATCCTTGCCTTTGATTACCTAGTTCTTCTATCAGTAGTATTATATACTACTAGTACTGTATATAAGTCTATTTATATCTCTAGCAAAATCGCTAAAAAATAATACTTACATATATTTGAAGACTTTTTATTCTTAATATGAGAGGTTTAGTCCAAAATCCATCGATTTATTCGAATTTTAAAGCTGTATTTCGCTGTCAAAATCACAGTTTTCAAAATTTGTCAGATTTATATCTAGGTATTCTTTAGATGCATATTATCTCTACCTCTTGATATATCTAGATCTGAAAACAGGATGTTCTTTCTGAACTCTCTTTACATCGAAATTAAGTAATTTTTCTAGATAAATTTTCAGAAAATTGAACTTTTTGATATGATTTTTATTAGGGTAGTTGACATATTAGGGCTGGTTCATATGACCTGTGTTGAAAATCACACATGAAGATCAAGAGCTAATCAAAAAGTATAGATAAAATGAAATTTGGGGATCAAAATCCTGACTTTATATGAGGCTTCTAGTAATAGATCTAGTGTAGCATTTGAGTATACAGTATATGCAAAATAAGCTTTAGAATATCTATCAGTGTATAATAGAGCTATAGGTACAATTGTAAAATTGTGGGGGGAAGGGTGAGATAATAATTTAATAGTTCCAAAAAGCATGAAATGGGCAAATTAAATGAAGATATTCAAATTAGGGGATCATAATATGATTTGATTGTATTAATAAAATAAAAAAAGTATGAAATTATATTTATGTAGATTGAGCTGATATGTGTATTTAAGCTCTTAAATACCCAATCCAGTGAAATAATACAAGTTCCCCATTCCCCTTTACTATCTACCATTATTTCCGATAGTTTATGGAGATAAATATCTAGTTTTACAAAATCTCTCGAGATCCTCGTTTGATTTATTGCATTACTTATCCCTTTTACATTGAGAATTATTTCATCGACAATATCTAGGTACTATATGTGTACTATTACGTAGGTATCTAAAATCTAGAATTTCGAATCAGAAAATATTTTGTTGTACTACTACTAGATATTACATAAATATCTAGAGAAAGTTTTGAGTTTTTTTTTTTGAAAATTTTGGATCATGCGTTCATATCTTTGGGTAGGACCTATTGACCGCTGGTCATTATTATCGATCTCAAGATAGGAAATATGTCCGACCAAAATTATTTCCGAGGAATATGTCCAAAATAATAATACTTTAGTATGTAGTAGACAATTAAAAACACTATGGTCTATGGTCGTAAAAATACCTTCAAGCTAAATAGGCACTACATTTGGTAGCTATAACCACTACAGAATTAGAAAATGATTCTAAAATTGCGGGTATCAGCAGATTTTAGCCTAGATTTTTGCTCGAAAATTTAAAGTTTATGAACTTTAATCCTAAATATGATAGATACATATACATATACTAGAGACTAGAACTAGAAGGCGTCAGTATTATTTTAGCCGTAATGTTGAGAATGTCAGAATGTCAGATAAGGTCAACTTATTTTTGAAAATATTTAAAAATTCTCCTCGAATTCATCGTCTAGTAGGTATTGTTTTTGAAAAGCAAGAGAAAGAATCTTATGATTTTTTCGTTTTTTTTTGCAATTTAGGCAAAAGATTAAGCTAACTTCATAGAATATTTCAGACCACTAATGTTAAGGTCGAAGAGATAGCATTTTAAAATTCATAATTGACATTGATCAAAGGTCATTTTGAATAATATAGCAAGTATGTATGACTGTATATGTGTATGTACCTACAAATATGACATAAATAATGCACAGTTTTTTAAGACTTTTGTAAAGATTACTAGTTTTACTTGAGTTTCGCATTTTTTAGTCGAATTTGCAATTTCGGTTAAGATATTTGATAATTGATATCATATTTGGTCTAATTTTAAATATTTTTATATTTTTATCTAACAAACTTGGGTACTCTAAAGCCAAAGATTTAAAATTAGTCTAATATATTTTGAAATGTTTCTTTGTAGGTACATATTTTGAGCACGAAAAGAATTTATTATATTTTTGAGACAATTCCCAAAAGGATTTTGAAAGTCCTTATTTCTAAATTATTTCGAGACCCCTATTTTCCAAATGATGATTCAGAAATATTATAGATGAACTGATATCTTTATATCAACTACTAATATCTATGAGTCGAGTCAGAAAATGAGGGGTGACAATTTATGAAATGATCCTCATTCTCTGTTGACACTTGATCATAAACAAATAATCTCAATTTGAGTGAATTCGGAAATATTTACTGTGTATATACCCAAGTACCAAAGTACAATTTACATGGAAATAATATTTTTTAAATCTTTCCAAAGTATCGGATATCTCACAACCAAAGTCCACTTGTCCCCCTGCCTGCCTGCCTTATAGAAAAAATGGAAAATAAATCCGAAGCACAAGTCCGGTATATAATTTTGTATAAAATTCGAATCTCTGGAGGATTATATGAAAAATAAAACTAATCTGAGAACTTGGTCATTTCATGTCACCCCTACCATAAAGGCCTATAGAAGGCAAGCAAAATGATCCTTAAAATCTGGAATTAGTTCAATATTTCACATTTTCAAAAATATAAATTTGTAAATGAAAGAATTACCGACCGATCAGATGTAATAAGTCTGAAAATTTGCGATATTTATTCACAAGATATCCGAATTTTTGAACTATCTCTCATCTACCCTACTATGAGATTTTTGCTTATATTAGTACCTACCCAAGAGCTTAAATTCTGATTTTTTTAACCAAAGTATATCCTTACTTACAAGTACTTATCTATAGTACCTATCTACTTTTATAAGGTTTTAAAATGAGAAATGTGTTTAAAAGTGTGAAAACTGTCATATGTCTTGTCTTATTACAAGGGCTAGGGGACTTTAATATCAAGTTCCACATTTAATTTCTATGAAAAATGAAACATAAACAAACATTTCAAGGATATGGAAATAGATTTAGGAAATTGAAATTTAGAATTGGAAAAACAGACGGTTTTTTAAGAACATTTTAAGCCTTTATTTGACAATTTAATTTTTGTACATTGTAGTAGCGTGTATATAGTAGTACAAGTAGGTAGGCACATCAAAGAATTACATAATGTCGAAATTGTTGATTCAGATTCGGATTTTGGATTGACGAGAAAATTGGATTGTTCAGTCAAAGTTGTCAGGTTCAGGTAAAATTTTGTGTCTTTTTTTGTATGGTAAATTGTGATCAAAAATTGAAAAAGTAGTGAACTTGAAATATAAATAAATTTACCTGGATGTCAGGTGGATGCAATTTGACATTTACCTTTGGGGTTTTCAAAAAAATTTCCAACTACCTAGGTACTAGATAATAGTATTGCTATCTTATGTAGTTTTAAATAGGGGGATAAAAGGGTTTTAGATTTTTGCATGAAAACAAACAAAACTGACAAAATCAATTCCCACAAAATTGACAATTTTTGGCTCAAGCAATCATTCTAAGCCTTTCCTGTATAAGTTTAATACAATTATTGTGTCTAAATATATCCATGTTTCAAAAGCAAATAGATTAACAAATTGCATCTCAACTCCTTTCCCTTTGACAAATACAGAACATACGAGTATATAGGAACCTACATTTTTATATCAGTATAAATAGTCTATAATCTAATAAAATATTTGTGACAATTACAGATTTAAACAAAGTTTAATTAAATGTACCCTACTTTCTCTTATAGTTCGAATTTCAAAATTATCGTTGAAAATCACTAGTTGAATTAATTATCTTATTATGTTGAATTAATCACTAATTAATTATGTTGAATTATCTTAATTTAAGATTAGAGTAATTTTAATAGAGTTTGTTATATTTTGGCTTGAAAATTAAATTACAAATGAATTGATTTACCTATTTTGACTTGTTGAAATTTGAATATTGTTCTTCTAATAAGTCTACAGTTATCAAGACCCCTGTCATACACTAATTTAATGGTATTCTTATCTTAATTTTCAATTTGAAATCCTAGATATTGCCCCTTTGATACATTACAAAATCAAGGTTTTGAAAATTTGAATAGAATACCGCTAATTATGTGAATAAGAATTATCATTTTGATTTCTATTAAATTTTTAAAGATTGAAATCAAAAATTAACTACTAATGTAAACTACCTATATAGAGTATAGTTTAGGATAGTAGATGTATTTGATAATGGTGTTAACTATCTACTTACTACTCGTAACTAGTAATAAGGATAAACAACTTGAGATTTTGATTAGGTATTTTTGATAGATTTCATTAAAAAAAAGATTCAAAACTTTGAAATCAAATGTGCATTCAAACTCTTAAAATTTCGATTATTTGTCAAAAGATACACCTCTCACTCTCGCTGCCTACTTACTTACTTACTTACTTACTTACTTGTCCTAAATATAAATTTTAAGAAATTTATTTTGGAATTTAAATTATTATGAGTTGGGTTTGGCCTGGAATTATTGCTCGTTTTCGCAGATGAATACCCTTGTAAAATGCTTAAATCGGGG
>JAQIXA010001201.1:0-27457 GCA_034699045.1 Nanhermannia cf. coronata Gr-Ori-00579 | reverse complement strand
TTTTAGTATACTCTCTACACTAGTTCCAAAATCAAAAAGGTGTAAAAATCTGCCAAAGTAGGAACACCCGACAGTACCTACTTAAATAAAAATTAATAATGATAGATAATACTAAAAAAAAAGTAATTGTTAATTGTATTTAGCTAATAAGCAAATAAAATTTTTTTATGATTCTCAATAGTCAAATCGACTCTGATCTGCTCTTTACCTATATGTATTGCAAATTTCAAATTCAGATTCAATAATGATAAAATTATTTTAACTGATTTAGTTCAGATAGGCACATATACCTTCCTATTTACTTATTATTTATTATACTTACTAACCTATATAGTAGGTACTTCTATAGGTTAGTAAGGGGACTTATAGAAAATGCTAAATGACAAATTTATAAATTTTTAAGTACCTTAAAATAAGTACTACTCGTCATGCCTAATTTGAAATTTGAAATTTGCAATTTCGATTAATAAATATGGATAATTATGGCTCGGCCAAGTACAACGGACAGTCAAATGCCAGTTCATAATAAAGACTATGCTTGAGGGATATTTAAATAAGCCATAAGCTGCAGCTGCAAATATTGATGTAGTGTATAGGAATAGCTTATGGAGGTTTGAAATAAAGAGTTACATAAATTAGTATTAGTATTAGTATTAGTTAGGGTATTTTATGAATGGTTAGTTAGGTAGGGTTAAATTAAAAGAATGACTTTAGTTGCTTGGTTAAATGTACCTCGTTATTATGAGTATTATACTCGTAGTAGAGTAAGTTAATTTCGAGGTTAGTTTTTGAAGAAAAGTGTTTAAGAAATTGACTCGTTTTTTAAAGTCAGTCAGTCAGTCAGTCAGTCAGTCAGTCAGACATCAGAAATCCAACAACAACATTTATTTAGCTCTCAAATCTCAAAATACAATTTTCTAACCTACTCAAATTCTCTCAAGATACCCTCAACAATAAATACCACAATTAAATTTCTCGGTTACTTTTACTTAAATAAAGATTCAATAAGTTAAGTTAAAGGATCCTACCCTTGCCTTATACCCTACTATTTTTCTATTTCAATTTCAATAATGAGTACCTCCTATATATAACCTATACACTTTATAATGATGGTCCTTTAGTCCCACTCAGGATCTGTGTATCCGTCTACGAGCTACTAGTATACGTAATTACGTATACCGATTGCAAAAATTTCTTAATTTATTGATAATATACGGAGTAGAATTTGAAGGACAATATAAGATCATTATTTCTAATCTTAAGAATAATTCTAATAATTGGACAATTACTAATTACCCTACTACTACAGATATAATAAGTCTCTAATTGGAGTACCTACCTATAATATAAAGTGACAATTAAGTAAGTATATACAGAGAGTTGAGATTTTGTGTTCGTTGTTTGTGTTTGTGTGGGGACTGTTTGGGCGACATGAGACGTCGACCATACCCTGAACAATGAGCCAGATGAACAACAAAATAAAAATACGCAACAAAGCACTTGCCATAATAATACTCATCACCCTACTCATATTAGTACCTCAGCAGACCTCAGCCAACCCCATCAACAACATGAACCCACATTCAAATGATGACCTGGATGACCTCAATTATGAAGGACCACCACCCATCCTCATACACCTTGCAAGCTCACCCCATCCACAACCACATGCTACTCTACATCCAACTACAACAACAACAACAACAGGTAGGTAAATCCAAAAACTATAGGAATAGGTATTTGTACTTAAGTACCTACTCATTTTTGAGCCAAAAATCCTTCTTCAAAATGACTCATGTTTAAATATAAAAGTTAGGTACAAATTTGAATCAAATCTGATCCTGAAAGTAATAGAAAAATTGACTAGGTACCTATAATAATAGGTAGATAGACTATAATAATATAAGGGGGGATATCGGTAGTTCGGTTAAGTTCGGTTTTTGAAATTTACACACCTTCTTCCTTGAACTTTCTCTTTTCGTAATATGTACTTGAATCTTTTTGAAAGATTTTTGAATAAATCTTTCAAATTTTTAATCATAAAAAATAGATCATGAATTTAGACAAGTATTAGTATGGGTACTTACTTATCTATATATTATGCTATGGTATGAGGGAATGAGAATACCTTAATAAGACTATAGATACAGATTATAGTAGGGTAGAGCTAAAGATAGATTTCAAAGTCAAGTACCCTACCTACTTTTAACTCGTAGGTACTATAAACTATATAAACCCATACATACTATCGATCCTACTATTGATTATAATATATATAGGACTACGTAAGGTACTAATCAAATGCTGATACATATAGTACCTAATACCCAAATTATTCACTTATTTTTTACTAGGTACTTAGTAAATCAGTTTAAATCACTGAATTATATTAGCTATAACTAACTAATTCTATAAGATAACGTATTTATTCTAATTCTCATGTCACCCAACGAAACAGACTGTACTGGTGACTGGTACTTATTAATGGTAACCAGTCCCAGTGACCATGAAATCTGCAATTACCTAACTTAAGTATTAAATTTATAATCCTCCTATAATTTATAATAGATACTTATTAGGGTTATAGGTAGGGTACTTAATAATTTATTAATTTTATAAGGTACATAAGTAAGATACCAGCTAGATCTATCAGTAGATACATTCATTATAGGTAGGTAAGTACTTTCATAAAAACTATAAAAATTCTTTTCTTGAGCAATTTGTCGCCATTTCTTCTTTAGGTCATGCAGATTAGGAGACCTTAACCTTATAATATGTACTTACCTATACGATTAATACATATACACAGCACAAGTAACAGTACATTATACATATATATTATATACTGTATGTCGAGTATATTAGAGTATGATCTAGGTAGGTAGGTAGTTAGGTTTTTATTTTATTAGATTGATTAGGGATAGGTAAACTTAAGTACTGGTACTGACTGATACTGGATAATATACTTAATTAAATTATGTTCAAGTCTAACCAGACAGACAGACAGTTAAGGTTAGGTAGGTAGGTAGGTAAGTAGTTGTTGAAAAGAAAGGAAAAGTGTTTTCAAATTTGTTCAATCATATTTATTTACCCCTATAATTGTATCTACATACATACATACATAATATATACTCGATAGTACATTATATATAAAGTGCTGATAACAGGCAGGCATCAGGCAGGCCTTCATTACAAATATGTACTACATATTATGAAATAATAATATTTTGGTACAATAATTGTAAGTACCTAATTATGATAAAAAAAATATATTTTCAAGAATAGTCAAGTTCAAGAAATTATCTTAATAAGTAAGGTAAGGGTAATACGGATAAGGGAAGGGGTAAGTTTTTGCATAGTTTTTGTTTTTAAAAAAAGAGTGAAAATGCGTTCCGTTCCGGTTAAATTAGGCTTAAATGTTATCTACTAAATACTAATACTGTGGTAGTATGTATGTATGTATGTATGTATGTATGTATGTATGTATGTATGTATGTATGTATGTATGTATGTATGAGTAATTTTGTTAAAGAAAACAATTCCACACTAATAATGTATGTATGTATGTATGTATGTATCTGATTTATGGTATATATTCATTATAATTCATTGATTGAAAAAGCGGAGATTTCATTTATTTATTTATTTATAAAGAAATATGAGACGAGCTCTGCTGGCCCTTTGACCCTTCACAAAAACCATACTATACTATACATATTACCATTATCCATTAAAATACATTATTAGCACTTGACAATACATATATAAATTAGCAAATTATCTATCATACTTCTTTATTAGGGTACTAAACAGATACACTATACACTATACAGATACTGATATATTATTATCTGATTCAGGGTTGTGTTGTGAGTTATAAAACTGACAAGTAAGGTGACAAACTTTTGAGCTAAATTTTTTCTTTAAAAATAAATTTTCTCAATTAACTACAGTAAGTACCTAAGTACTATTGAATAAATATAGATAAGTACCTACCTATATATAAGAAGCTTGTTTGAAAAACTATAAAAACTATTTCGTATTATTTACCTACTCTTTTAAACCTTGTAGGTATATTAGTTAAAGAAAGAAATTACTAGGCTCTAATCAACTCACTAGAAGTTGATTATTAATTGTGCGAGCAAAGTGCAAAGCTATGAAATGTTATTTTTATCAAATACAAAATTTTGCGGCTTTTCGGTGGACAGCACCGTAAGGGTTTTTTTTGGGTTTTTTGTCGAAATGGCACACCCACACCCGCCCTATGGGGGTCCTTCATACCAAGTTTGGTTAAGATCGGTCCAGTAGTTCTCGAGTTATCCTCTGGATAAACAGACAGACAGACAGACGGACAAAGTGGAAGCAAAGTTGAATAGTAAGGGCTCGCTTCGCTCGCACAAAAAACCTCCCCAAATAGATAATATTTTTTTTAAAATGTATAGGTAGTAGATCAAGTGTTGGTTTCCTTACTTGTGAGAAAAGTTGAGGATGTACATATAGAGATTTGTGGGCACCTTTTTGCTGAGGTCAGCAGAAGACGAGTAGGCTCCAACTCAAACCAGCCGGCCTGCCAGACCCAGCCAGCCTTAGCATTTCCTTTGCATGCATCAAAAATCAATTATTCAAAAATTTTGCATGGCCCCTTGATTATTATGTATATGTATGTATGTATAACTAACTTTTTATAATATTAGCTTAAATTATATATTTTTTACATAGGACTTTGTATTTGGATATAACCTAGTACTTATGTATGTATATACATACTTACATAGGTACATACAGTTTTATATTATAAGCATTCATAAAATAAATGGTAGGTAAGGAAGGCACTTGGGTTGAAATTAAATTTTTTTTTCCAAATTCCAGAATAGTTGTCCCTTTTATAGGATAGGTAAGATTAAAAAATGAGATTCAATTTATTTGGCATATGACCTAGGCCTATCTAATGAATGACTAATGAGATGTAACTAACTAATACATATAAGTACTTGTATATGTTATAATGTATAATGTATAGTAAGTATCCTATGTAGGTAAATGTTTATTAGTGTACTTTACATACGATAATAAATAAGAGAATAATGTGTAGTCTTATGTTACTAGAATCCATATTACATAATATAATATATATATGTTAAGTGTTAGGATATCAAGGAAGCTCACTTTAATAGCCTCATTACTATATGTACCCTACCATATTTTTATTCCTTACACATACAATGACATTATGTTATATTATATTATGTATTAATATGTATGTGTGTGTATACATTTACAATTACAATTACAATTACAATGTATTATTATCTTTTAAAATGTACTCAAATTATTATAAGTAAGTAGGGTACATAAGTATGTGTAGTCGTAGTATAGTTATTGAATGGCACGTGGACAAGCACCTTTAAACTTTTATTTAACGATATTATAAGGATACTTTTTTGAAAACAATTAAAATTGATTTGAACTCACCAGAGAGAGATACTTTAACAGACAGAGAGATACCTATCCCTACCTATTATATAGGAATTTCCGACTCCGATTTTGACCGGTTTATTCCAGATATATTTTTACACTTATAATACTATAGGTATTAAAGAATAAGTATGCAAATTAAATCATTTTTATTTTGAAAAGTTAATTTAAAAGTTTTCAATACTATCATATACCTATGCTGTACTATCCTACACTGTACTTGTATTACTGTCACATTTTGCACAAGATTTTGTTTAAAATTTTTTTTAAAAATTCAAAATTAATCAAAAATTTGCAAATGCAAATTTTTGCGTTTTTGTTAAAACTGAAATTTTGACCCTACTCATAAACATAAGATAAGAGGTTTCAATTTAAAAAAAAACTGATCAAGTAAAGTAAAGTAAAGTAGACTAGACTAGACTATACTATACTCTACCTGTCTGCCTTATTATTAGTCAGAATTTATCATAGTCTAGGAGCGATAAATTTTTTTTTTTAGAAATATTCGAGTAATTAATTCATGTCATGCGGCGGGGTATGTGAATGTGTACCAGGCAGTGGATATAACATAGAGCTGGATGGAGGTTGAGGTCTCTAATTCTAATGGGATATTCAGAAGAAATTAATTTATAGAATAATTTATTCGGAGGTCATTCGGTTCAAAAGTTAATGGAAGAAGTGAGCCAGCCAGTCAAATTTCTCAGAAAAATTAGAAAAAAAAATTCCCTACTATATATGCGAGTATTATACAGATATAATATAGATAGTTCCTAGCCTAGTATACCTTACCTACTAACTACTAATGCTCATGTTTTTTACGATTAGTATTATTTAGTTACTCTTATATTTAGTAAGATACTTACATAGGTACCCTACTTACAGAGTAGAATTAGTTTAATAAATACTTAACTACTTAAAAATTTTTTTCAAATCTATCATTTGAATGGAGTTAAGTGTGTTATAGTACGGAGAAATATAAACAAAACAAAAATGAAAAAAACAAAAGGCCGTTACACTCTTTATTACCTTATCCCCTTAATACCTACCTACATCTACCAGTGTATAGTAATTAATATTAATTATTATTATTATTATTATGTATACTTAACTGAGCTCAAATTCCCATACTCACTCACTCACTCGCATTAATATCCATCCAATAAATCCAACTATTTTACATGATAGATAGATAGATTAGTGTATGTATCAGCAGAATAATAAAGTGAATTACTTTATCTAATGGTAAGTACGAGACGTATGTACCCTACTATAACTAATTAATATTTACGTTAGTTTAGTTAGTAAAATAAAAAATATCAATTAATAAATATCAATGTCATTGTCATTGCCATTTTATCCCCATGTATGTCATTCAACAAATTAAATTTATCAGCCATTTATAGAAACTAATTATATACTACTTAATATAGATACTACGGTACATGCTAATATAAATACTAACCTAACTAATTGTACCTACATATTATATAGTAGGTAAGATACTTTATGAGTATCTGTAGGTAGTTGGTTAGAAGTAATTTTAATTTAGCGATAAGTATTTTAACTTTTGACCTTCAAACCACCATCTCCATCAATGATCGAGCATTCTACTATTATCAAGTAGGGTACCTACTACTACTACCATATATATCAAAGTATTTTTTTCAGATCCTTTCATTTCATTTTGAAGGATCTGAAAATGTAAGTAGGTACCCTACTTTATTAAAACAAATACAAAATCCTTAAAAATTATATAGGTAGGTAGGATGAGTGAGTAAAGTACTTTAAATAAGTAGGTACTTATTTTACTTATTTTTGATTTGTTTTCCAGGTTTGGATGAAGAAGTGAGGTTGTTGGAGCTCCAGTTCCCACCCATACCAACCCGAAGGCTCCCATATCTACGAGCCATCACCCTCGTCACCCAACAACCAAACACACACACCCCTACAATACTCATCACCAACAACAACAACACACAGACCGTAAGCCAGACCTATACATACATAATAAGTATTTAGGGTGCCTTAAGTACCCTACCTACTTAAAAAAAATACAAAAATGATTTTCTATCAATTAATAAAACAAGATGATTGAGATACCTCAAAAATCTCAACAGATCCTCAGAATCTTCTGTGATCTTATAAGGATCTAAATATCCTTAATAGTATATATTAGGTATATAGAAATTTAAGTACCTTATACCTACTTGGCGAGTGATATGAAAGACGACCTATGTTTATTGCAGGAAGAAGAGCTGGAGCTGGAGTGGGAACAATCAGGCTGGAGTGGCTTCAGGATACCCCTTAATAATAAACTCCATCACCCTACCCCTCCATCAGACCCCATACGAATTAGAATACACAACTACACACAACTCGAACAATCATCATCATCTTTCCTACTACTCAGGCTCACTTCCAGGTAGCCAACTTAATCAACTTAATTAACTTAATTTAGTTAAAAGTAGGGCTATACATATAATATTTTTTATCTTCAGCAGGAGTGAGCATGAAGGGAAAAGAAAGCGAAGAGGTAGAAGAAGTATCTCCTCCTCCACAACAACCACAACCACCACCACTACATCCCCAGTGGGCCATACTACGGACCCAGAAGCACATGCACTTCGTCACTTCCTTAGACATCTACGCAATCAGTCGACCAACTCTAATAGAACTCGCCATCACACTCGAACTTCTCCTTCTACGCCCTCATCCTCTTCCACCATTTCAACATCAACGGACCAACAACAACAATTCTCACCCACACCCAGAACGTCCGGCTGTCGACTTCACACCCTCGCACTCACTCCAGCACAAATACAACTTACTGGGTATAATTTGAAATTTTATTTTATTCATTCAAGTTCAAGTCATAAATTAAATTCTAAAATTTTTATTTGACACTTCAGGGTACATTGGCCACATGTGTTGGAGCTTGGCTTTTGCGAGGGTGCTTGTCCATTCCCATTGACTGATGACCGATATAACTACTCCCTTCATGCCCTTTATCTCGACAAGTTCAGGTACCCTACTTAAATACCTATACATAATAATTTAATAGTACATAGTACCCTACTAAAAACTTTCTCCTACTCTTGAACTTGAATAGGCTCCTGAGGAATCATCATGTTCCAGAAAACATGCCCAAGTCCACATGCGTCCCAGCCACATATCAGGTAATTACTTTTACATATCTAATCTATTATTATATTGATTTCCGCATTACTCAAATCATATATCATAATATCTGAAATACAGATATATCAATCGAATCAGAAGGAAATCTTCTAAATCTTAATATCAATTATCAAGTTTTATCAGCTTATATTATATTCAGGGTTTGAAACTTCTTTTTTGTGTTTTTTCAGCCTACAAGTCTGGTCGTGGATGCTGAAAACGGCGAGTACGAGATCAGAGTCCTAAATGACCTCTCAGTTAAAACATGCGGATGCAGATAAACAGAATCATTTACAACATTATTATATAACCTAAGTATTTACTATTATTATACGAGTATCTACCTATTTTGTTCATAATATTATGTTACTTTATAGAACTAGAAAATCATTCCTCAACTAATCTGATCTTGAGGACATTTTATTAGAGATTTCATTTCCATCCATCCTTTTTTCTCTTTCGTTTCATCAAATTTTGGATTCTCTCTATTACTTACTACCTACCTACCTAGGTATTACTTTTTTTACTTCAAGACTTTAGAAATAAAGCAATAATTTATAATCCTTTCTAGCAACAAATGAGTATTTGTGAAAGTATTTATAAATAATGAAAATATTTCATTTATTTCTTTTCAATAAATTAATAAATAATCTCAAGATCAGGTAAATACTATTGTATACATGCTCATATTGAGCTATACTGTATTATTATAACCCAATTATAATTGCTTGCTCAGAAAATTTCCTTATCCTAATCATATAAATTTACTATGTAGTACAATAAACTTACTTTTAGGTCAATATTTAACACTATTTTACACCTTTTTGTACATAAAGTATTTTTGTTAAAAAAATTTAAAATGAAAAAACTGAAAACTGTATACCTACACATAGGGTACTTTGTATTCTGAATAGTAGTGTATGAAAATATGATCAAGTTAATACATCATTTGAATCGAACCTGGCCCACCAGGTCTAACCACCATTTGTTGGCCCTAAATATTATTTTAATCAATTAGATAAGTCTTAAAATTAACAATTAGGTAATACTTTAAAATAAGAATGATGATTACATACCGGTTGAAGGTGCTGTGCAGATCCAATAGGTAGGATATTATGTGATCCAGGTCCATCCAAATTCAAATTTGTTAAAAGATCTTTAAAAAAGAAATAAAATAAAATTCAAAATAAGTACTTATTTATGATTAACATACTAAAGAATATATTTTAATTTCATTTACCTAAAACTGAAGGATAGATAGAGCATTCTCCAGGATTATTCATTTGACTGAACTCAAAGAAACGCTTTAGTTGTTGAGTAACAGCAAGATGCTCAGGTGATGCTACAAAATTATTTAAAAAAAATACCTTTGAAAATGAATTCTAATAATTCTAATGATTATTTTCTGCTTACGTGGACCCATAGCTCTTTTTTCTTTATAAATTGAAAAAAATAAAATTATTTTATTAAAAGAAATTAGTAGTTGTTAATTAATATGATAATTGTGTAAGGAGTTATTTTTTTTACAAACCTGCCAATTGAGTGATATTAGTTGCCATTTCATGAATGAGTGGAATGACCAGAAACGGGAATTTATTCTCCGCTTCTAGATCTGTGCTGTTTGCATCCGCGTCTCCTCCTCCACCACTTCCACTTCCACCAGGTGTTCCTTGTTGACCTGCTCCTTTCATTTTTGTTAAATGAAGCTACAAATATCAAATACACAATTTGTAAAATATATTATTAATACATAGGTAGTAGCAATAAAATATTACTTTATTTTATATTAGGTAAGTAAGTTCTTACATAAATAAGAATTTTTGAGGTTGATGTCACAATAGCAGGCATTCCAGGAGGAATAACTAATGAAATGAGAGTAAACATTTATTTTATATTTTTAATAATAGTAGTAGGAATTAGGTGTGACTCATGACATGAGAGTGATGAATTGAAACTTACTTGGAATAGCTGAGGGTGGTACAGTAAGACAAAGTTGAACATTCCATTTGAGACCTTGTTGTTCACAGATCGAAGGAAACATTTGAAGTCGAATGATTTGGAGGCAGTCTCGAATGATCCTCACGTGAAGTGAAACCATTTTAGCGAAAGCTGCAAGTCCATTCGGCCGAAACGGTGGGGCAACCACGCAGGTGGAGAAAAAGTTCTCGAGCAGTTGGATCTCATCTGAAGACCAGAGGTCAGATAATTCTGGGCCCGTGTTGATTTTAACATGCAGTGATTGAAAGTGGTTGAGGTCGATGGATACTCGGAAATGCATTGTCTCAGATCTGAACAAAATAACTCCAGGCTCTGATGATGACATCAATGTTAGCTATAAACAAAATAAAATAAAAATAACAATGAAAATATTTTTAAAATCCATCTATCGTTAATTTACACCTAATCTGTATTTACTAGTTTAATAGGTAGGTATTTATAAAGTAAGTAGGTAGGTATTAGGTATTAAAAAATTACATTTTCTTCTTGTTGAATAATTCTTTGTAATTGCCTTCTTAAGTATGAACAACCAAGGAACCTTTCGAGTGGTGAGCATGGATAACCTTTTTGTTGTTGCTGCTGTTGTTGTTGTTGATTTTGTACTGTCGTTGAGAGTTGAGAGCCTTCAACATTTGTAATCGGCGTACAGAGGATTTCCAAAGCATCATGTGTTAAAATTGTTGGCACTAGAAAATAATTGTACATTTATTAATTTAAATCATTAATTAATAGTAAAATAGTAATTAGTAAATTGATGTAATTTATTACCTGCTCCAGCCCAAGATCTTTGTGGTAGTACCCGACTTGAAAAACTATGTTGTGAACTTAAGGTTCCTCTCCCACTTCCACTCCCTCCACTCTCACTCATCTGAGGAGATTGTCCTATTCTCATTGGTGAGGGTCGAGGTATTCCTGGTGACTGGACTGAATTCCAGGGGGATTGAACGGCTGCAGGCGAAGTATCAGGTGGATGGAAAAATGGTGAAGGATGACCAATTGGACCACCACTGCTAGTCGTTGTAGTTGTTGCGGTGGTGGATGTAGATTGTGGTGTTGTTGTTGTGGTAGAATTTCCAACGCTCAGAGGATTATTTGGATTCGGTGAAGGAGTAGGGACACTTAATGGTCCACCTGATGGAGAGGGTGCAGGAATATGAGATGAAGATGGAGAAGGGGATGGATGATGTAAGCCTGAGGATGAAGATTGTCCAGAAGCTCCTGGGTTTGGTGATTGTTGATTTAGGTGTGGGATGGATGGTGGTGAAGCGAGGTTGGCGAATGATGTAGCAGGTGAGAATCCAGCATTAGTTGAAGTAGTTGATGTTGCGGTCGAATGTTGAACATGAGGACTAGCTGGAGTATGAGGATTTGAACGACCACCGCCAGCTGGACTTTGTGGTTTAACAGATAAAAATCCTCCAGTGGGTGTGGCTGCTCCTTGGGAATTCCCCCCACCAGGCGTACCAACACTACCATCAAAATCAAGAAGAGTTGTTATCGGACTCGGTGGATTATCATCTTCAGACTGAGATCTTCGACGAAACACAGCATTCTCGTCAACGTATTTAGAAAGGAATGCTTTTAGTCCTTGGGTTGGATTGAGTTCACCCAAAACTTGAGTCTTGTCAAACATTGAATAGGCTCCATCACGAATCGAAATAATACCATCCATTTGAAAGTGAATGTCGAGGCAGTAGACATTTAGATAGACTATTCGAATATGAGATGGTGAGCAAGGGACAAGAACAAATGTTTGTACAGGTATCCCTTCAAAAAAATAGAGAATTAGTAAATATTTCCATTTAACATTCTAATAAAAGGAAGTTCATCAAAAAGTTCAAATTAAAAATTACCTGGTCTACTTGTCAATGCACCAAGTTGAGCTGGAAAATAATACAAATGGCAAATAAGTCAAAAACGACTCAAAAAAAATAATTAGGTAATTATGCTATATTTTGATTAACTTACGTGTAGTTGGTAGTTTACTCAAAGCGAAGAATGGTTCATATGTATCATTCAATAGATTCAAAAGTGAGTCTAGGATCCCTCTATTCATAACAGAAACTCCCGGGTAGTATTCATCATTTGAAGATTCCATTGTATTTAAATAATGCTCTAGTTGTGTTTTCATGATTGTGTGCGGATTATGAGAAATTGCACCTCCTATAAAAATTTTAATTACTACTATTTAGATATCTATACTTTTCCAGAAATTTTTACAAATTGATAGTCTAGTTAAGTATTTCTGAATGAACAGACGATATAATCAATTTGCTCTTTAACAACTACAGGTGAATTTGAGATTAAAAGTTCTCGAGATCAGAATTAAAAGAACGTTAGAAATTGGTAATTGTTTTTTTACTTACCAAAAGATATTCGATAGCATTTTTCATTAATATTGTATACAATAGAAATTAATTCAGCTTTATTCGGTCCATATGCAATTATCAGCTTATTCCAAGTAAAACTTTTAATTTCAATGAGCCCATTCAGTTGTAACTTGAGACACCAATTCGATTTCTCTGAAACAAGAAACGTAGAAAATGTAGAAAATCGATTTAAATGTATATTTTGTAAACTTACCAAGTAAATCAAATAATTTCACAATTCCAGTCCACTCATGTAAAATATTGTCAACTACTTTGGGGATGTGATCACCTAATTAATAAAAAATTAAATTTTTGAAAATTATTAATCAATAACTAGGTACCTAATTATTTTTATTGATTTGATATTTGATAATGAAAATTGACAAATTACCTGATGATAGTGCCATTTCATATACAAAATGTACAGGTTTTTCAGCATTTGGAATTATTTTATTTCCAATAATATGTGGTTTAAACTTAATCTCCAGATTCCAAGTTCTGAACCCTTTCAATTGCATTTGGCTACGAAGTGTTGCCGTTTCCAATCGCTCATGCAATTTTTCAATTGTTTCAAAAGAAGTTCTTGTTGTGAAATCAGGAAATTCAAATATTGGGACAGATAAACAGGTTCCATTGGCTTCAATCGTCGGTCCAGCATTGATTATATCACGTTCATTAAATTCATTTACAATTAAAGCAAACGGTAGCCTTTCGTCACACATTCCAACGATATGAGCCAACTCTGGAACAAAATATGCTGGATTCTTTTGTTTCTTTTCCGGTGGTACTGAGGTTGATATTGTTGCATTCAATTTTCTTTTACCACCACTGCCAATCAGTCGATGTTTTTTCCCTAAAATCCGATCAATAGCCTCACTGTCAATATCTGTGAATGGGCCATGAGTGCAACCATACGTGTCCAATGGTAAAATTGTTATCGGCTTAAGATAAAATTTTGGTGAGAGGCTGGATGAATTCATGAGCATTATTTCTTCATTTTCATCTGCACCTGCCTTCCGGACCATCACCAAATAAAACTTGTAATCCATTTCAGTGGGAAACTCTTCCTTCTCTTCAAATTCAACAATCTAGTGATTGATAAGAAAAAAAATTCAAAATGTTATTTTCAGTTTTTTTTGTTTTTAAATAGGAAGGTTAAATAATTTACACTTACTAAAATTGCATATGGATGCTTTTGGAATTTAATGGTCAATCTATGGGAGCCAATTTTTGAGAGGATTGGATGCTGATCCCATTTCAACAAAATAATTTTCTCTGATGCTGAGGCTGGTAAATGCTGTAGAGTTTTCTCGCATCTCTTCTCAGTAATGAAATATCGAAGTTGAGAGAGTAATTTTTTCAGTTTAACAGAGTAGTCTGGTGATACTGGTGAATTTAACAAGTGCTGAATTTCATTTATGACAGCTGGTGGTGACTCAAATTGTGGGATATGAACCAGATATGAACCCACATGAATATTGATTGACACAAGAAGTTGTTCAGATTTTAAACCTATAAAAAATAATGTCAACATTTTAATGATTTTGAACTAACTATAATAAGTTTAATTACCTACTTTTTATAAAACAATTAAATAAGAAATGTATAGGCAATTACAATTATAATTATAATAAAATTTTACCTGGCGATAAAATTGTAACGGACAAAACAGGGGGTGATCCTTGTAAATTGCAATCAAGTCCAAGATTTAATTCAATCTCCTTTTTTAATTCATCTAATCTATTCCTAAAAAAATATGATCTATTTATTAATCACTAATCTTAAGAATATTTTTTTAAATTTACAAAAAACTAACAACTCATTCTCACCATTAGATACAGAACCAGTGTCAAATGTAGGTTTAAAATAATCTCTTTATTTTATTTTAATACCTGCTTCTTAAATGAATTGTTGTCACAAGAATTTTCTCCAGTTGATTATTTTGTAATCCTTCCGAGGTCTCAACAGTCTCGCTCACAGATAATGGGGGTTGATGCTTAATAGCGAGTGGTTGTGAAGGATCATTCGCATCAGCATAAATAGTGATCTTATAGCCAAGTTCAGCTCTTGGGTCCAAATTGTTTAATTCTTTCCAGTATACGAGAACAAGATGTTTACTCATTGAATACTCATCAATCAGTAAGGTATCGCCGAGTCTTTCACGACAGAGCTTAAGCACCTGTGAGTACAGGACATCCAGCTGAAGAGATTGGGCAAATGAATGCAAAATATCGTACAAATCTTTGAGTGGTGAAGCTGAAGAGTCTATTCGAGCCTGACAAACTTGCTGGATATATTCAATTTCTAAAGGAAAAAAATAGAGAACAGTAATAATTATACCTAAGTAATATTTGTATCTATAATAAAAGAAAAATATATATACTAGTACTAGGTACTTACGCAAAGTATGAACTAACAGCATTCCGTCACCTTTTAAAATAATATAATAAAGATTTAGTACTTAATTTTTTGATAAAGCATACCAGAACTAGATAAAATTAATATTGTGATAATTACCAATTTCTCTGTCATCAACTAATATTTCAATGTCAATAATTTTCCAGGGAATTGTTGGCGAATCTCCTAAGAGTGCGACTGAGACTTGGAATTCATTGTCAACTTTAAATGTAACTCGCCCGTTTTCAATCTATTTAAAAAAAGAATGATTAAAAATAAAAAATAAATAATAAATATTAAAAGAAAGGAAAAAAATAATCTTACAATCATATTTCTCATTTGATTGGGTAGTTCAGTAGTCACAAGCCTATGCTGGATAATTTGATTCAATTTCAAAAGTGTGGATTTTCTTTCATTTAATGTGATGGGGTCAGGGGGGACAATTTTTTCTCGGACACAAGTGGGTAGTCTCGAGTAAGTGCCCGTGGTCAGGACTTCGACAGCAGCTGGGATGTGGAAATTGGGAAGTCGAGCATGAACTCTACACAAATAAATATTTGAATTTTTAAAATTATTTTTACTTTTTATTTTTTACAATTAGTAAATTAATAATAATTATGTGGGTGTACTTACAGTGTCTCACGTGCAATTCTTGCTAAACAATCAGCAGAGTCAACAAAAAGCATCGACTGCTTCTCCAGAAATGACATTATATGCTAAAAAAATATAAAAAAATAGATAGGTAAGTAAGAATATTTAAGTATTACAAAAATACTACAGGTACTATAAATAATAAGAAAGAGTATTTCTTAATCTTAAACTTACCATTGATTTATCAACTTTAGCAGCAGCTGATCAATAAAATAAAATAAAATAAAATATTAATTACCTATGAGCAGTGGCAATAAATTGTCTAAATAAATTGTCTAAAAATAAAAATGTCTAAAAAATAAAAAATATGACATACAAGAAGCCCACTTGACTAGACCAAGTAATCGAACTGCCAACAGTCTGTTTCGAGCAGAAAAATTAAAAATCTCTTGCTTCCGCTCCATGTCCGTCTTTCTCGGTAACCTTTTTAATTATAAAATCAAATAAATAGGATTAGTTATTATTTTATTTCTGAGTAATTAAAATTGTAAAATTTGAGCATAATTAACACTTAAAAATAAAAAAAAACTTACAGTTCAGCTAGAATGGCGAGTTCATGGTAAACTCTCTGACAAATGAAGTCAATGAGAAGTCCAAGGGGTATCGTTCCACCAGGATGTTGTGCTGGAACCACCTGCTGTTGGTTCTGGTTGTTGTTCATGTTATTGAGTGACGGAGGCTGGTGCTGTGTCATTTGATGATGGAGAGGGGGACCTGGACCAGGGGTGATGGGTTGTTGTCCAGGTCCATGACCATAGGCTCCATGACCACTATGAGCTGGACTGACACCTCCACCGAAACCAGACTTGGCCAGCGAATTTAACATCCTTCACCTTCACCTTGAAGAACTTGTAAATTATGTGTGTGTAAGGTCTACAAAATACATAAATAATTAAAAATCAAGTACGACTTTTTTATAAAGCTCTTGATCCTATCCTAATCTAATTCTACTTTTAATTTAACTAACTCAATAATAGTCTCAATATAATACAATACTTAAGTGAAATGATCGTATTATTATTATTATTTATCTATTTATTGTCTTTCCTGCATAAGAAAGTACATTCTTGTTTGATTTGCAGTGACATTGTTGATGTTCTTATTATTATTATTATTATTGTTAAAGGACGGATAATAGATGTAAGTATCTATTAAGCATAAGCTTTTGGATGTCCTTGTCACTGAATCACAATTATTATTTTTTCACTTTTTATATTTAGATAGATCCCAATCTTTATAATTGTCTACCTAGTTTATTTTTGAATTCATTAATAGATTTTGAATCTCTCACTTTTTTAGGTAAATCATTCCACTCGTGAAATGACTCTTTGAGTAAAAAATTCACTACGTACTGATTTATTACTATGATGCTTATATATAAACCATTTTACCTCTTCTAACTTCTATCACTTTCCCTTATATCAAAAAAATCAGAAGAGTTGATATTATAAAAGTTATTTATTATTTTAAAAGTCTCGATTAAGTCTCAATTAAGTTATAATAGGTAATTTCTTTATAAGTCTCTTGGACTATTCTTGAAATGGTCGTATAATATGGTATAGAGGCATAATTAGGTTTCTCATAGCTGAATTTTAAATGTAGGTATGTATATCAATATCAAATCAAGATAAAAAAGTAAAGTAAATACATTAGAAAGGATAATAAAAGCTTCGAGTTAATTGAAATGATTTTAGCAGGGAGGTAAAGATAATATTATTTATAATAATAATTGTCATTTATTTGTGTATTATAAACTAAAGATTTTTTACCTGGACCGGCTGACCTGCTGCTGCTGGTATTCTACACCTTACTTCTCTCCTTGACCTTAAACTTGACCTTATTTAAGTTAACCTGCCTAAGTGTATATTTAACTTTTAATTAACTCTCTTGTCAAAAAACTAAAATTTTTAAGGTTTTTTAGAAGTTGTATAGTACCCTACATATTCAGATTCAGATTCAGATTCAGTATTACAAATTGCAAATGCAAAATGAAAAAAATGCAAAAAATGCAATTTCATTTCAGCCTCAGCCTCAGCCTCAGCTTCAAATTTCAAAAATCCTGCAAAAGCTACCCTACCAGTATGTAGTATGCATGTAGTACTTATTTATCCTGTAGTAGTAAGGTCCTTACCCTACTCGTACTTACCTACATGCATTATGCTATGCTAAAGCTAAAATGCTTATGTATTCCATAATACCCTATAGATAAACGTGCCTAATTTTATCTGCTGGCTGTTGATTTGATTGTTTTTTGATGATGGCAGTTGGCAGGCAGATAAAAAATAAATTTGTCAAATGACCTCTCTGACCACTTCTGAATTCTGAATGGACAAATTTTTGGCTTTATGGCCATTTGGCTTTATTTGTAGACGTAGAAAATACTTTTTTTTAGTTAACTTTTTGCATTTATCTATGTACCTTCAATCTTACGATTGATTAGATAAAAAAGGTAGGTATATTTGTAAAATTAATTAATTAATTTTACCTATACCTAATAGGTAAATTAGGAATTAGAAACACTACTATACTATAACCTATAATTATACTATACTATACTAGGTAGCCTTAGGTAGGTGTAGGTACTTTAGTGTAATTACACTTTGGAAAAAAATATAATTTTTTTGTGTACCTAATTAATTAGGTAGTAATTAAATTACTAATATAAAAAACATATTTTCTCCATTTATTTATTTGGTCTGATTTATTTTATCAAGGAGAAAGCCACCCAATATCCATTATAATTTTAGGATCAACTAATAATTAGGTAATTAAAGTAGTAGACAGGTATAGGTACATGTACATACTATAGGACACATATGGTCTTAAAGGCAAGGTAATTTACAAAATACACAAGTGCTCGACACACCCAAGCCCAAGCCCAAGTCCAAGTAGTAGAGTTAGAACATAATTATAATTAATTAATTAGTAATATTAATAAGTAGGTATTTATGATTAGGTAAATAAAAGTATAATCTTGCATAATATATTTTTAATTGAATAAAGAGTCATTTTTATGACTAGATGGATACTCAAATTAATGCACTAATATGGTAAGTACCTATCTATAGTTAAATACTCTAATAGCTATCATCTAATAAGGGTACTTAAATTAGATTTATTAGGTACATAGAAAATAGAATGATGAGTCATGAATGAGTAGAGTAGGCACTTAAAGGATTAGGATTATATTATATTTTAAGTATCAGTAATACTGATTCAGTATACTCGTAGTAGTCTACTTCTACTCGTATTGAGAATGAGTAGTAGAGTAGGGTATGCATTCAGAGGATTTGGGAAAAATTCTAAACCCTCCAAATTATAAAAAAATTGAAAATTTCTTCGCGAAGAAAATAATGAAGCCAGATCATTTGGTGGCTATAATTGAATCCAGGTCATATTTGCCCACTGACACGAAATTTGCATTAGAAAAGAACCATTTTTTTGTCTCAAATATCAAATGCATATCTAATCTAGGTTAGGTATATACCTATTATAGTAATATCTAATGGTAAGTATACTTATTTATTAATGAAAGGATCTTATTATGTACCTATTATTATTAGGTAGTGTTTTAAGTTTTTTTTTAAATTTTTTTTATTCAATCTTTTCTAAAAATATGTAATAGATAGGTTTAATTAAGAACAATTAAGAACCTAATTACTCATATGTATTATCCAATAATACAAAGATTATAAGTACTTCGTATACTCTATCTATAATCTATATTATAATAGTCAATTCAAAAAAATAAAAATTTAAAAACAATTATGATTAGGTATACATATCTTTAAATTTAAGAGTTAATTATCCGAACCTTATTAATCAAATAACAAATTTTGATAGAAATGGATAATAAAATACCCAAGTGATTCTATTTTAGCTAGTAGGGCTAGGAGTTTAAAAATATTCAAGGTACATTTTTGTATCAAGTTTTTTTAAACTTGATAAGATTTTATAAAGAGAGACAGACATTTTGTCATTAATTATTATTATTAGGAACCTTATAGAAAAGAATTAAGTACCTAAGTACCTAATGGGATGCCTATTTAATTTGGAGGATATACTTAAGGTACTGTGGGTAGGTAGGTATAAATAAATAAATAATATTTTAGTAAGGTACATATTAGAAGTGCTACATTATACAGAACATAGTACTTACTATCTTAATACTTTCTACCTTATAAATATAAAGAGACCCTTTTGTAATACCTACACTTAACTAACTAACTTATTGATGCTAATTATTAATTGGTCCATAATATAATATGGGAAATTTCAAATCAATTAATTAAAAAAGTGATATTTTTCAAAAAAAAAAAACGGGGGGATTTCTGTAATGGATTGGATTTGGATTCTGTCTAAATTCTAAATTTAATGAATAAAAATGTTTATAAAAATGGTGTTGATGGAATGGAGGACTAGTGATGGTGTCCGTTGGTGGGGATGGTGAAGGCGGATGTGTCCATTGCAACGATGTCTCCTCCAATCTTCTGACCTTTGGCTTTTGATTTGGTTTTGACACCATTCGTGACCCCATTGGAGACTTCAAGTCCTCCGTCCACTTCCATGTTCAAATGGTTGTTAATTGGAAGACCAACTCCAGCCCTGAAAACCATACTTACGATTAGTATCATTACTACATAATATACTTTTACTACTTATAGTACCCTATAGGGGTAGGTTGGGGATAGTTGGAAACAGTTTTGTTAAAATTACCGTATGATATTCTCAACGATGGCTCTTTGTCTGAAGAGTGAGTTTGTGTGTGAGGTGAGAGGTGCTTTGAGCCAGTAGCCGAGGAAGGCTCCAATTGGGTAGGTCACCTCAACTTTACCTCCTACACGGAATCGCATCCGCTGGAGAAGCTCCATGAAAACAACCAAATCCAACATGATGGGAGACGCCAATAAAGAATCCTCACACTAAAAATAAAATTCAAAATATCAAAGTATTAGCTAATATAAGTACCCTATCTAATGATCTGAATAAGATCTATGTGGAGATACTTACGGTATTGTGAATAATGAGGGTATTTTGTCCACCCATGGCAATGGTGGAGACATACTCGTCCATGGCCCGTTTCGAGTCTCCTACATATGGGACATATTTGATGACAACGAGATGGTCTGGCCCATGGGTTCCTTCAGGGAATAGAATGTCATTGGACTGGATCATGTCATCCACAACCCCACGTTTGCTGATCTCCTTTGACCTGAAGGTTTGAGGTGCTGAGAGGTTTTTTCCATCGTTATTACCCAAGTGATTGTAGGAGACTATAGACTCTGGCTTAAGCCCAGCTCCAACGAGGTAGTCGACGAGGACAGATTTTAGTTTAGTTTGGCCAGTCTTCAAATCATCACCAGCTACCATCACACCATGAGTCTCGGCCAACTCGAGGATTCCAGGTACGAGTGTGTTCTGTGGAGATCCATTCACATATCCACACTACACAAACAATAGTTAGGTAATTAATTAAAAAACTATTTAGTTATAATTCTTCTGTAATAGTAAAAATGTGTAGGTAGGTACTTACGTTTTCTAGGATTGCGGCTGCGGCATATAGAGTTGATGGTGATATTTCATGTGCATTTGCCTTGATGGCTCTCTCGAGAGAAGCCCAGGAGTCATTCAAGCCTGTGACAATCTCAGAGAATCGTTCAGTATTCCCAACCCAAAGAACGATGATTTTCTCAAGACCCTTCGAGGCCTTAAAGTCCCGGATGTCAGCTCTCAACTGCTCAAGTTGAGCCCATTTGGATCCAGTGAGGATATTGTCCGCTCTGTCTGCTTGATTTGCAGCAACAAAGTCCTGGAAGAAAGCAGCCTTTCGAGGTACAATGTGGGTCATGTGGGGTCGGAGTTTTTGCTGGAGGTCATGCTCGAAAACACCAGCCCGTCGCATCCCTTCACCCAAATTCATGGATGAAATGTCCCAACCATCAATCTCCATTGTAGATGGATCCCAAAGTGGAATCTAACATTAGATCATCAGATTAGATTAGATTTTATTAATTTTTTTATGTTTTTAGTTTTTAGTGTACTTACGAGGTTCTTGATGGGTACGAAGGTTTCTCGGCCATTTTGGTCAAGTCCAAGTGGGATGGTGCCGACTTGAGAGACGGAGCCGAAAAAGTCAGCCTTCCTCGTCCCAGTCCGGGTTTCCCAGCTGAGACCCAACCGATTCGCCAAAACCATTCCTGAGAGAAAAACCAAAAATAAATTAGTCAAATGAGCCTATAATATTATATACCTAGGTAGAGTAAAAAAAAATATATATATAGGTATATACCGGTGAAAGTGGTTCCATTATTGCCACCGAGTCCGACCATCATAAGACCTGTCTTGGGAACCTTCGCCACCGTTGACACCTCAACATCTACATTGAACGGGGTCACCTGGAGAAAATAGAAAAGGTCAGAAAAGACAAAATTCTAAAAGATACCTAAAATACTAATATTACTAAAATACTACTAGTACTTATAGGTACTATGTATAAGTACATACTAGTACTAAAGATCCTATAATAAGTATCTGAGTAAGCTAGTATCTAAAGATAAGTATCTGAGTATAAGGTATCGTATAAGGGTACCTCAAAGTCTCCATTTGGTTTCCGGATGACATTTGTGGATTCGTAGTTGAAGGTTGAGCGTATGTTTGTGGGTCCATACTCGACCTTGGATGAGTTAACCTTGATCATAGAGCCGACCATTTTGCAAGCAAACTTTAGTTTAGTAAGTTTTTTTCGAGAAAGTTTAGGTACTTGAAAAAGTGATTGTAGTTGTAGTTGTAGAGTAGTAGTAGTTTGGGGACTTGATTTTGGGTTTTTTTTAAATGGTTTGATTTTTTTGAAAAAATTAAATTTTTCAGAGAGAAATTGTAATAAGAGTTTTATTAGTGGTTGAGTGAGTGTAGTGTGAGTGAGTTGTAAGAGTAGATTGAGTTGGTAGTTGGTAGGTAGGGGAGTATTTATACAAAAAGTGGCTGAACACCCGGGCATTATATGTCCCACTAACTAAACTATACTCGAACCATATCTAGTATTATATAATATCATATCATTTGTATATACGAGTATATACGATGATGTCTGTACAATAGTACATGTATATACATACTCATATACATACTCAGCATGATCGATATTTTCTTTAGATATCTACGAGTAGTATATAGGTATAAGGCTCTGCTGACGTCTGTCCATGCGAGGACCTGCCTGCCCTGCCAGATGATGATGATGATTCAGAATTCAAAATTCAGCTTCTAAACTACTTCGTCTAGCTATATTCTATACATAGATACATAATAACTATAATGTTCTTAAATAAATGAATGAAATAGTACATATTAAGTTAGATGGATCAACAACAACAATAAATTATTAAAGTTTGTTTTTACTGATGATAAAAAAAGCTGGTCGGTCAATGATCAATAAAGAATTATGTATGTATAGATGATTTGTTTGTTTACATCATAGCTATAGTCTATAGAGGATAAAAAACCGGTAGTATATTATGGAGGAGTAGAAGAGTGTTCGATAATCCTATTTAACATTTAACATTTAACATTAACTCGTTCGTTTCGTAACGTTGATTAAGAAGCATTAACTAACGATGTTACGGAATATATAATCCATAATATAATATGTATAGGTAGGTAGGTAAATAAAAAGTTGATATTCAGATATGCTGTAGTTGTGTTGTGTTGTGGGTGCATTTACTAGTGGTACTATGTATGTATGTATGTAGGTATGTATATTGGTATAAAAGAAGGACGGACGGATGGTGGTTTGGTTGAATGCAGTCGGGATGCACGTGGACATCCAGCTGACCTCCAACACCCAAGAAAAAGCAAGGAAATTTCCAGCAAAACGACCAAATCATACACTATCATATACATACATACATACATACATACATACATAACTAAATACATATAGATAGATAGGGTAGGGTACAGTCATCTGGAATTGACAGCCTCTATAACATATAGTACTACTCCTCTTCTTACATACCTACCTAAGTACACTACTTCCCATTTACTTTTACTATTATATACTTAACTATTGTACCCTACTAATTAGGTATAACTTTATGTGAGTATAAGTATGAGTGGTCAGTGTCAGTATTCAGTATATAGGTACATACTAATGTAGGTATGGTACTAGTAGGTATAAGGTACTGATGATGAGGTCAGGTCATATGTAGTAGTAGTAGTATGTTCGGCGAGGTCGCTGAGGTAGGCTGTGGGGTTTCTGTGAAATTCCATTGAGGAGGAGGAAGTTGAAAGTTGAAGTTGTTGTTGTTGGAGGGTGCGGTTTTTGAGATGATCGGAAAATTACTGGTGGCTTTTTCCAGGAGTTCGAATACTATAATCTACTACTATATACTATCTACTTCTACTACAAGTAGGTAGGTAAGTATATAATTATTTGTCATCCACCGAGTCGATGACCAGACCATGACAGCACCCTACCCTACCCTACCCTACCTCCTCCATCAACATCAATAGCAAACTTCAGAATCAAAAAAAAACATAATCAAGCCCTACACCTTATCTACCTATATGCAGATTGTTTAAGCTAGGTATATCAACCAAAAAATTAATAAAACTACAGATATAGATAGCTAAGCATGTAAAGTAAGTACTAATTAATAAAGGCTTGAGGTGTGTACCCAACTCGGGGTACATGTATACATATACAAAGTATATGTTAATGTTAATGTGGTAGATAAAAGAATTTTAAGGTACCTACAAATTCTAGTGAAGGTAGGGTTCTCGATACTTATAATATAATATTATAAGTACTAATCTTAAGTACTATTACCATTAGGGTACTACTGTATTAAAGTACCCCCCCTAAACATATTAATTGGTTTAAGGACAGGAAGCTTAGCTCCCAACTCCTCTCTTTTTTGACAAAAATTCAATTTCTTCGAATTTGAATTTCGAAGACTTGGATTAGTAATTAGAATTAGTATAGGTAAGGTACTGTAGTGAGAGTTTCCGGTCAAGTATGTATATAGTATATACCCTTATACATAATCCTCACAATAGATTCCCCCAGTACCCGCAGTACCCTTAAGGTTTTTAGTTTTTAGTTTTCAGTTTTCAAATCAAATTTAAATCCAAAGGACCCTGCAAAGGACCCAAATCTATTCAGACACGTGTCTGTAGTGTAAATCCTACTCCTAATCTTAAATATCCGGTAAGTTGGTAATTAATTGGTATATAGGATACTCTGATATATTATGTACATTTAAAAAAAGTAAGTACCTACTAAAAGACCCTTAAATGTCTACATTAATATATCTATAAGCCATACCTACCTATTAACAAAATAGGTGTGATATACTCTACTCTGCCTCAAACTTTAAAAATCCCATTTAAAATTTCATTGAATTGGAAGATTTTCAATTTTGAAATATCTGTAAATTTTTGGTATTATTTTGTATCTTAAATAATTCCGATCACCGATATAAGCACTCAGCTATACTGATACTGTAGGTATAGTTTGGAACCTACAAAAAAAATTCATTATTTTACAATTAAAATAGGTAGGGTAGGGTACTTAACTTTTGGAAAAAAAATTGCTAACAATATAAGAGACTTATTAAGTTTAGAGATTTTTTATAAAAAAGTGAGTGATAGTGATGTAGGGTACTCGTATAAGTAGGTTGGTTAGGTTGTATATTATGCTTACTGTATTATGTATTTCTAGTCTAGGTACAATTATAGTAAGAACCTTGACATTTTTAAGGTTTTTATAAGGAAGGATACCTATGTATAAGTATAGGTACCAATAAACATTTATTTTCGACCTTTTTATAAGCACTTTTTTTTCAAAAGGTCCTGAAAAAAGTCCCTGTACAGGGCACAGGGACTTATTTTGTCAATTTTGTTTTCATACCCATCCTTGAGTATAGTAGTCTAATAAAGAGTCTAATAAAGAGTGGTATACGTGCAAGTACATACACTTATAACTATAACTAATCCTAATTCATTATTCATTATATAATGTGTATAAATATGTTATTTTATTATTATTATTAGAGTCAGTTTTAAGATCAACAACTTATTATTATATTAATCTGTATGTAATAAGATAAACCAAGTAATAAAATGACGCAAGTTCATATACATAAATGATGAATATATGTAAGAGGTTATGTAAAAAAAAAACAGAAAGTAAAAATAAAAAGTTAAGTAATTATAGGTTGAGTATGGTCAGGATCGGCCATCGAGTTCTCAATCAAAATATTCCGCATACATATGCATTTTATCTATCTATAAGTTATAAATATGGAGATACTTTGCATAAATTTAATTTACTTACGTCACAATCAATAGATCATTCTATTACACTGATACTTTAAATATATAAATACACATCATACTATAAAAAACACTACTACATATATGGTATGTATATGTATGTAGGTCGTGTAGGTACATTCATATATTTAATGATCATGTATATTCTGGGGTTGAGTAGGGTCAGCTTCACATTTATATAATAAACATCAACATCGACCTTTTTTTTTTTTACATATTTTTTAATTTTTAATAATAATTAAGTATATCTTACAGATACCTATCTATCTACTAACAATAAACATTCTCTAAATAAATATAAAAAAAAGCATGAGCTGAACTCTTGTTGAATGACGTACTTTACTTACCTACTTATCTCTGGAAAACCTAAATTAGTCCATCTATTTTTACTAGTAAGGTATAGAATACTAGGTATATTATTTATAATACTTGAGAGCAGTAATTAGCAGTATACCTAACAAAAAAGTTAAGTAAAGTAGGTATCATTATGATTATGATCCAAATTATCATGAATACGATCATCTAATTTCTAAGTATCTAGCGACAAATTGACACTACTTAAGTATAACTACCATACTTAAGTATATACTTTAATGGATTTACTGGAGATTTACTTGATTCCAGTTTGTAAAAAAAAATCCAAAATGTACTCAAATCAAAATGTAATGTAATATTAGGGTAGGGTACTTAGGAATTTCAAGACTTAATTGAACGGCCTTCTTAATGTGCTTCAGTTTTAGGACATTTTTTGGAGTTTCAGGTCAAATCAAAATTTTTCGAAATCGGAATTTTTTCCAATAAGTCATCAGCATTATTATTATGATATTTTTACATACTTAAATTAAAATCGAGTTCACAATAATTTACAAGATTTGATTTACAGAAATCTATGGTTTTATTTTTAAGAGATTTTTAGAAGGCTAGCTGTTACTCGTAGTGTCTAATGTTAAGTACTCGTACCAAGTAAGTTAGACTCCATAGCATACCCCGTCGCGCTATGAGCCATAATTTCTCAATAGGGTTAATGCGCCTAAGTTGTGAACATTTAAAAAATTGAA
>JAQIXA010001200.1:0-27475 GCA_034699045.1 Nanhermannia cf. coronata Gr-Ori-00579 | reverse complement strand
TTAAGATATCATAATGTTAGAATTAGAAAAAAATTAATGTTTATGCATAAAAATTATTATTACTACCTACCTCATATTCTAATTTCTAATTCTAATAGTAAAGTAAAAAGTACTGTACTGGGTACTACAGATACTACTACTGTTTCGAAAAAAGTAGGTACTTTCTCTTGCTTTCTCCATGAGCTACCTACTTTCTACTACCTATTATACATATATTATTTTATTATATTGACTATTAGGCATTGCATTACATATATTTTATAATTATAGCATAAGGTAATGTTCCTAGATAGCAGCTTTACTCATAAAAAAGATACTTAAGTACCCTACCTACTATCTGTATATCTTATATCTGCATGTAGGTATTTCGAAAAAAATTAACTTATCAGACTTTTTTTCAGAAGGATTTTGACACCTACCACCTAATTGGTATGTAATTAGTAGGGGAATTGGATGACTTTTTGATTAGGTATAAGGAAAAAATTATGAATGAATGCTTAATATTAATAAATGATCTTTAGATTTTGGATCATATTTTTTAGGTAGGTAAAACTATCTATTTTATACGAGTACAGAAGTTCTATTCTACCATGCATTCTACCATGTACATGTACATGTACATACTTAATATACATTAGTAACTTTAAAAGAATAATACCTATAATATGTATAAGCAAAAAGATATAGAGGTAATAAGGATAGGTATGGTATAAGTAAACTACAATAATAAAGATATGAAAAAATATTATAATTTTAAGATAGTTATCAAAATTAGTAATTAAGAGTACAAAAATATGGTTATTAAATTACATATCAGCAGCAGCTACAGTAGAAAGATTGCTTTTTTTGTTGAGAAATTTTGCTAACCTGGGCACACACCTGCTTGATCTTTTCCGCTCTCTTACATTCGCCGACACCCTTTGACCTTTATGACCTCCACCACCACCACCTGAGCCTGATGCTACGGCTGGGTAATATGATTCACCCGCTGGGTTCTGATTCAGTTGCTCAGTCATTTCTTCGTCTAAAAATTTAAGGATTTTTAAAGGAAACTTTTCGACAACTTATATTTGAAAAAACTTGAATTTTTCTCAAAATTTGGGAAATTCTTTCAAATATTTTGGTTAATTTGAATTGAATTAGGTTAGGTAGTAGTTAGTATCTTGTATTAAACCTATTATTTTTCAAAAAAGATTTATATTAAATTGAATATAGGTTCAGTTAACTCAGAATTTGCAGAAATAATAGATTTTGGCCTGGTATTATTGGAATGAATACAAGTCAAATTGAGTTCAAAATTTCGATTTTAAGAGCTGGTCAATATGATTAGATCAATTGTATCGATATTTATGGATAGTTTAGGTCCATTTTTTCTCAAATAGTCTCAGAATAAAACACACATTTTAATTAGGCTTGCCTGTCCATGTCCATACCCATACCCTTTTAAGGTTTAAGAAATAGTTTCGGAATTGGTTTTAAGATTTATTATATTTTCTTTCTATCAGCTAAATTTGGTAGTCAATTTTTTTGAAAAATATTAAATAATTTTGAGATTTTTATGAAATTTCATACCTTGTTGTAAATTGAATGAAGTTCCAGGTAAATTGGCATAAGCACAAGATGAAAGTTCTTCACCCCCACCCCCAGAATGTCTACTTTCACCACTTTCCTCACAATTTATGACACTTGGCCCTTGCTGCTGGTGTTGTTGATGCTGGATAGAATGATACAAGTGTTGTTGCTGATCGTGATAATGATGCTGATGTTGCAAATGCATATTCTGATCTTGCATCATATGCTGAGAATACAAATGTTGTTGATGTTGTTGTTGGTGAAGGTATTGAACGTGTTCGTGTTGTTGTTGTTGTTGATGATGTGAAATGGTTTCTAACTCAATGAATCTTTCCGGAGACCTGTCTTGACTAGCCTGATGATGATAATATGAAGTTTCCTCATCTATTTCTTGAACTTGACTTGGATTTTGTCGAGATGTTGACGAAAGTAATGGTGGAGGTAGTCTGAATTGTTGACTAAAATTTTGATTCTGATTTCCAGATCTAGAATTCTGATTCTGATTCTGATTCATGATGGTGCTTTTATTCTTAAGAGGTAATATTAAGGATATATACCACAAGCAGTATCTTGTAAAATATTTCAGCCAAAATCAGGGACAGTTTTATTTTAAAGTTAGAGTTGGAATAGATGTGGTTTTGATGTCTGAAGATGAGGGTATATGAAGTATGAGCTAGTTAAATGTTCAATTTTTGGAACTTTGCTTTTGAAAAGGGGAAAATTGGAATTGAAATTGAAGTTGAAGTTGAATTTTGATTTGAAGTCTTTCTATTTCAATTCAACCAAAGCAGATTTTGTAAGAGCTATAGAGCTATTGAAATTTTGGGAAACTGGAAGAAAAATGGTCTGGAGTTGACACGAAAGGATGGATGCTTCTGACACTTTTTGTCCAAAGTCCAGGCTTTGTTCACATTTTACAGTTCTCGAGTACTTTCCCATTTCCCTTTGAAACCCATGTAGAAAAGCTCAATTTCATAGAAAATCTCTTGATATTTGTACGCCCTAAAAATTCCCGAAAAACCAATCCGAAATTCGAGTATATTGAAAACCCGAATCTGATTTTGAGGGTTTGTGATACGCCCCTCACTACCCTCGCCCAATCAAAAGTTCCTCGGAATTTGAAAGATCCGAAAATTATCTGTTTCTAATTGTCTCAGCTCATTAGGTACTAGGTACCCTACATAATATTATATGTTATTGTTATTATATGTATCTAGCTGCTGTTCATATAGGTTCATACAAAATACAAAATCTAAAAAAATTTAGGATAAAAATTTAGAGGCTACGTAGACTAGGACAAGACTAGCTATTATATGTATTTATAAGGTGCTGTACTACTGATAGATATTGTAAATTGTACCCTTACTGTAAGGTACCCTACCTATTCGTAATCTGTATCAGATCAGTAGTAGTCAAGAACTAGGAACTAGAATTCAAAGTAAAAAAAGATAGTAAAAAGCCTAGTAAATCAAGGTTAAAAAATGCAAAAGATCAAAAATGAAAACTACATTAAGGTACGATTTATTTGCAGTGCTATGGATTTTATGTTGTTAGATAGTTAAAAATGCCAGTGTAGGTAATAGCTAGGTAATCGTAAAAAGCTACTATGTACTCTTATAAACAAGTTCTAAAAACTAGGGATTTATTGGTGACTAAACCTAAATTACCTATCATTTCAACCATATTTAAACTTTATTTTTCAAGATTTTACTTAAATTGAAAAGTTGCACTATGCAGTGAATGAAGTCGTACTATACCTAAATCATTTGCATAATGTAAATGAAGTATCTATACCTTATTGGTAATTGTATCAAAAAGGTGTATACTCGTATTTTAAGCATTTTTATCAAGTGTTACAGATACATATGTTCATAGATTTTTCTCGATTATTATAGTTGAGATTTTATGTCCTATCCTATATTTCAAGATTATCGAAACTTGGGTTGAATATTTACTACAATTACTACCATTATCATTACTTTCTACTTGCTTGGAGAAAACTCTTCTGGATTTGACAGAATAGTTTAGCCTTAAATTATTTCCAGATATTTTTCTTTCATTCAATTCTTCCCCTTTCCATACATTCAGCTCGGTAGTTGAAGCCTTTGTGCCATTTTATGTCATAAACAGATTCGAGTTCAACTTTCACCAGGATTTTGATATAAAATCTCAAAAAATACTTGCGGAATAAGTAGGTATAGTATATCAGTAGTAGGGTAGGCAGTAGGATTTGTTTTATAACCATTCAATAAATACAAAATTTTATAAAGATTCGAAAATGTATTTTTTAAAATCTACTGCAAATCATTCATTTGAGTCTAATAAAAATTCTCGAATTCGAAAAATCACATTTCGCCATTTACTGATTGACTTTTCTGATATTGGTTATTGTATCTTAAAAACAGGAAAAATATTCTTTGAACGATCAAATATGTACTTTACCGTTTGCCTATTTAAAATGTTAAATAACCTCTTATAAACTTCTGTAAATACCTATGTTATGGAAGTGTAAGTGTAAGATTGGGTGTTACGGAGTATTTACGATTAAAATAAAAAATATGATCTAATTTTTGATAAAATCCTTTAAAAAAATAGTTTTTATGGGGTTTTGAAAACTAAGTATAGAGTGGATTGTATTGTAATTGTAGCGTGAGATTTACAAATAAACTTCAATTTACAACTTTATTTGTACAAAAATCCACAACAAAAGACAAAAAGGGTATTTTACGAGTAGGTATAATTTGTTGACTGACTTTTATTTTATCTCTCTTGAATAAAAAAAGAATGAATTGAATTGAAAAGATTAAAATCCCCATTCATAAAATGAGCCCTTTAATATAAGTACTTACCTACTCTCTATCGAACTTTATATTGGTTTGTTAGTGGTAACCAGCTAAATAAGGTACATATCCTAAATCCTAACCTAACCCTAACTATATAAATACGTAATATAGATACATAAGTAGTATAAGGCAGACTCATGCAGTAACCAGATTGAAAATCGAAATTCAAGGGTCCCCCTTAAAAATATAATAGCTCAAAGGGTCCAAGTGGCAAGATTATTTATAGGGTCGTTAGTTCGATACTTAAATGGGCAGGTCTACAATCCATGGGACTATTTATAGGGTCCAAAAATTTGTATTTAAAATTTCCGACCAAATTTCAGGACACACTTGTGGCACGCGACCCATAACAATCCGAACAAGATGCTTCAAATCATCATGTCACCGACACAAATTGAGATTTTACGGCTACATGAACTGTTTGTAAATACTTGCTGTGCGGCTTTACATCATAAACTTGCGTTCATAATTTTATACAACTTGTAACTTGTGCTTAGCTTTGAATTAAAATGAAAGCTCTATGTAAAGTACCCTACACTTTCAGTCTACATTTTGGAAAATGCAAGCGAAATATAAGGTCTTTGTCTCTACTGATCACTGATCTGTAATTGTAATAGTGTTCTACACTGCCAGGTATGCAGTAAATATAGAAAATATCCTAATGGTAGGATACATAAGTATTACCATATTAAGGTTTACCCTACCTACCAATACTATACCTAGTACTTTATATTTTACGTAATTTCTATCATTTTCATTTCAAACTGGTATTCATGAAAAATATTCTATTTTCAACTTTTTACATTACAAATTAGGTAGGTACCCCTGCTACTTATTCTTATAACTTATCTATTATGTACGAGTTATAAGTATAAGTTATGACTATGGCATGAATAGAGAATACATGACATGACCCATTTTATTAGGTTTCGATTAGAATAACCCAAGTAAGTTAGACTCCATAGTTTCTCGTGTTCTACCAAAGACAAGAGAACAAGAAACTATAGTTTCTATATTACTTGAGAATAACCTACTTACATTACATTTTTTTGCGAAATTTTTAAAAACTTGGTTTTTACTTACTAATGAATAAGTATACTAACTAATCATTTATATTTCGTTTCGATTTGAATCGGAAATAAGAATATAATTATCTAACTTGTATTTTGTAGGTCAGTAATTTGCGATTTTCGATCTGAACTAAAAAGCTAAAAAATCAAGTGTATCTAATCTAGATATAATTCTGTAGAAAATTATATAGGGTACATACCGGCGGTCGTCTTAAGGACTTAGGTGTTTTATGTAGGGTGCCGGGTGCATTGTACATTACCTACCTAATCTAATAATAAAAAATATGCCAGAGTAAAGCATTTACACTTTTTCGATTTAAATAAGTACAAACAAGTAGGTAGCTAGTCATTTTTATCGAGTACCCTGGCCCTATGCTACTTTACTTTAGAAATACGTATTCGTAGGTAATATGTAAATAACTAGTTATTTTAGTAATTGAAATATCATTTTTCCCATATACAATTTAATAAAAAGTTAGCTCTTTTGACTCGACTTCTTGGATTATTTTAAGTAGGGTATAATATATAAGTAGGGTAGATTGCAATTGAAAGTGAACGAGGTACAATTTTTAAATAAGTATTTATCTTATGCTACGGGTAGGATAGGATTACTGACTGATTTGAGAACACTAGTTAATCATTTTGAGAGTACCCTACCCCTACAGTACTACATAATATTCATATATTGAAATTAGAGATTTAAAATTCAAAGGGTTTATTATTTTAATTGAAATTCATTTCATGAAGCTTATTTGGAAACTGAGGAGTATGCATATGAAATTGGTAGGATTGAAAAATTTAAATCCGAAATTTTGATTTCTCTGAATTAAAACCTAACTAAAACTAAAATCCTTTCTAGTGCGTGGTATACTTACTTATACTTATATCCCTTATACATAATCGCAAAAGTTTTAAAAAAATGTGAGATACTTTTCGATTTTCGGCTAAACCATGAAATTGTTTGAGTAAATTGATTTGTCATCGCTTTTGTATCCGTATTATTGAAATAAACAAATAGGGAGAATAGAAGTTGTTGAGATTTTATGAGACCCTTTATAAAAATAGTTGTAACTTTATGAAGACTCGCCAAAAAATATTTTATCTAAAAAGAAAAAACTAATCTTAAATACACAGCAGGATAACAGGATAGGGAATTATATGCATAAATTTAATTTTCCATTATACAACTTGTATTTTACAATACATATATTTTACACGATCTGATGACTGATACCTACACATTATTATGTAGTATGTAAGTACCTACTTAAAAATTAAGAAAAAGGTAAGTGCAAAGTGCAAATGGTTTAATGCAGTTAACTTCAATGTTTCTCATACTATACATAAATATACATCATATCACTATCACACATTAGTATTAGTAATGTTACATTACTACAGTCTATTATTTATTAAATTACTAAATCAAAATGAAATTTATTCAAATCTTAATTTATTTAAAAATTTCTATCGATAGCAAACTGACTTTGAGATTGAGATGAAATATACAAGCAAGAGATAAACCAAAATAATGTATCTACAATAAACATCTACATAGGTAATTCTGATAGTAAAATTTTTCAGTGTTTTGTGTGTGATATTCTATGCGGGCTAAATTCATTTCTAAAATATATATAAAGTAGGTCCTTCCCATTTCTCATTCATAGAGATTCGCGTCATAAAAAGGGATAAAATAAAATTATATAAAAAAGTAACGAGTACATATTTGCATAGTGGTGAGTTTGAATAATGTTTGGGTGATGATGATGATCAAATAATCGGACAGGTTCCCACAGAGAGATCCGGTCGAACAATATGCTTTTTAAAACCACCCAATATACTCGCATCATTGACTTCGATACAATTACAATCTTGTATGTGTAACACTTTACGACTACGACAATAAGGAAATCACAAAAGGATTACCAACCATATAATATGAATGAAAATGGGGATATTGAGCACACTTTTTCCCATATCATTTAAGCGATAATAATATAAAATTACCTAAAAATATAATACGTGAGTACAAGTATAAGTACAAATATTCTAGTATCTAACTACCTATCTATAATCTATACTGTGCAGTATAATAAGTTAAGTACAATTATAAGTATTTAAGGGTATTTTAGAAGGGGCACCCATCAATTTGAAAATATTGAGTCGATTGAAAAAATTACAAAGTCAGATACCAATAAGCCTATATATTTTATTATGTACTACTTACTGTGTAGGTAACAAATGAAAAGTTTGTGCTTGTGAATTCAATTTTTGAATCTCCCTTAACTCTAGGTAATAATCAAGTAAAAATAATTATAGAGAATGACAAATTGGACCTATTATTATTCAATATCTAAGCTTATCTTTTAGCTTTAAAGTGTTATTTATCAGACTTTCGCTTTGTACGAGAGACCTTTTATTATTTAGCTAACTAACGATATTATGAATTATAAATATATATATATAAATGAGTAAAATATGTAAATGTATGAGGTATTTAACTTTTTCAGACTTCTATATAGAAAGGTAATTGTAAATTGTAGATTTTGAAATATTAAATATTTGAAATATTAGATAAATATTAAAAGTTGATTTTAAAGAGCTTTAAATAAATATAAATTATATTAAAATTTTAAAACGAAAAACGAAGAAAGTTAATGTAGAAAAGATAAGTAGATAAGTTCCACTAGCATTAGAAATTAGTTCTCCTCAATTAAAAATACCTACTTCTAGATTAGCCCGAAGCCAGAAGATTTTTCAACAGCAGCACGAATTCGATGAAACAAAGGAATAGGAACTAAGCTAGTACTATTTGATGTAGATGAATATAGTTTTGTAGGTTCCAAATCCAAAAACAAACTATTATAGGCTTTTAAAAACGCGTCCTCTCTTGCAAGCTTTTCATTGTCGAAGTATCCACCTGAAATCTCTTTCTTTATAGAATTCTTAAAATACTATAATTTTGGGTCGTTCATATGTATCAAAATCAAGTTAAAGTTGTTTGTGAGTGAAGATAAAAAACAAAAATAAAAATGATATTGTTAGTTAAAAATTGAAAAAATAAACTAAAAGAATAATAAGTGTGAAAAACTTAAATAATACCTACCTGAACATTAAAAGAAACAAATTCATTTTCTTGTTCATCCTGCGTCGCTCGAGCATATTTTAAGCAGCCTTTAATTATATATTAAATTATATATTATATAAATTAATTAAAAACTATTACCTATATCAAAATTATGCAAATACTTGTATGTAATATTTTATGTAGGTATCGAACCTAGTATGTAGGTATTAGTATTAGGTATCGAACTTTATAAAAAGCGAAGCTCTAACGATTACTAACGATAAAGTAAGCAAAGCTCATCATAAAAATTAAATACTTATTTCATAATCTTATAATCACCTTTGAAGAATCCATAGGAGGCTAATTTTTCGAAAAACCTTTTTAAAAAAGCAAGAGAATTTAAACAATCTAATAAACATAAGATTTTATAGAAAAAGGTTTAATATATTAGAATATTTTGCTAAAACTATTCCTCCATTGTCTGGAGTCTGGAACTAGTTACCTTCCTTCCCAGGACTGGTTTTCAAGAAAATCAACTGTTCTTTCTATTCCATTTCCAACATCTTCTTCAAAATTGGGTCCTTCCATATTCCATTCCACTTGCATTTGTTGACCTTGAAGAGCTGTACCTGCTTCTTGACCATGACCATAATAATGATGATGAAGTCCATGATGGTTCCTATTATCTTGAAAAGTCCTTTGGAATTGATTATTACGTTGATTATTACTGTTATTAAAATTATTATTAGCATAATTCATGTTTCTTCTTTGTTGTCCATTACTATTATTGTTCATGTTAGGATGATGATGATAATAATGGTTTGATTGCTGATGAAAAGATTCTCCAGGTCCAGCAGGAAATCTGAAATTAAAATAAGAATATATAAATATTATAAATTAAAAGAAAGAAGTTAAGAAACTAGTTCTGCTTCTGCACTCTGAACTCTGCAATTAGGGATTTAGGAAAAGAAAATTAAGACTACATCATACATCTTACATGATATTAAATATTTAGAATATGAATTTAAATAAAATTACTTAATTGACCAAGCAAATGTCAAATGAGGAGTTAACAGTAATGTCAATATTATGTAATAATTAAGTAATGAATAATAATGTATCAATCAATACCAAATTATATAATCTTATCTAGGTAAATCATACTTCTATTTTCTCTTTATTAATTTTAAAAATTCAAAGTTATTGGGCTATTATTTTAATTTAAAAACTAGTAAATTCCATTGTTTCATCTCTAAATATGATAGGTTAGTTTAAATTAAAATAGCTATTATTATTGCAAATAATATATTGAACAATGCAAATGCTAAATTGATCAATCCTTTTAATTAAAGGACTTATTATTTATCGATGAATTTATTATTTACCTTCCATTCCAGTCACTTGAATGATTCCAGTCCCAATTAACCCGTTCAGTATTCCAATTCCCATTATAACCGTTGTTCCTGTCTCCACCACCAACACCACTATAAGTATTCCTATACTTGTTTCTGTTATTGTACTGGTTGAATCTACCTCTACCTCTACCCCCTCCACGATTATTATTGTTGTCATTTCTAAACCCATTACCATAATCTTGACCTTGCCCTTGAATAGCCTGCATTCCATTATTATGATTGAAGTGACGTCGATTATTATTGTTAGCATAATAGTTTCTCCTTTGTTTGCCACGTCTCCCACGTCCTGCTGGTCCATTGTTTCTGACACCGTCACCGTCACCACCTTCATTCGGGTTGTTATTGTTGTTCATTATCTTGACCTCGTCTCGTCCTCGTCTCAATTAGTTTTGATAAAAAGGATGAATGGATATCTTCTTCACTTTGAATCTAATCTAAAATTGATTTGAAACAAAACAAGAAAAAAGATTAGAATAAAAATGTAAAATAAATGTTATTGTCAAGTCAATATTTTCTATTTACTATTTCTATGGTTTGCTTTATTTGAATATCTTTTTGAGTTGAATAATGAGATTGAAATTGAAGATTACCGATTAAACCTTACCCTTACTACAACTTCTATTCTATGTATAGGTAATCTAATTATCTGTAATTGAAACAAATTGTCTATTGTAAAATGTAGTTTTATCAATTACTAAACTACTTACTCAAAAGATATGATTGTTTGACTTTGACTCGGAGAAAGAATTCAATTACTTGACTAGGTCTAACTATTATATTGATTCTGATTCTGATGAGTTATTAATGCCTTGATTAATGCCCTTTTGTAAAGTTAAGTTAAAGTTAGGTAAATGTAAAATAAAAGTAAAAATTGTCTTGTAGTAGTAGTAGTACCCTACCTAAATTGTACTTGTAATGTAATTGTAGCTCTTATCCTAAATACTTGAGGTCTACTTTTTGATTTTTGTAATAATTGTAATGCTGATCAATGATTTAATAAATACTAAAATTGTATTGAATTGTAATTTGTAATTGTATTGTACTTGTAATTAATTAGTTAATTATACTAAATTACAGTGTATGGTTTTATAATTTTTAGGATCGAATCGAATTATCAAATCAATCGTATCGAATAGCCTAAACTTTTCTTACTTGACTTGTTCTTGTTGCTGCTATGCTGGCTGCTGGCTTGTTACTTGTTTGCTTGTTTGTTTGTTTGTTTTCAAGAAAAGAAAAATACGAATCGAATGTTGATTGAAAATTGAATTGAAGAAACAGAAAAACGATTTTTGACAAGCCTTCGGCCTTCCATTGCAATCTCACGGCCAGAATTGGAAATAAAATTGAAATTTGATTTATTTGTAGTTTGTGTTGAATGAGGACAGGTTTTAAACTAGCTAGCTAGCGAAGCACTAATAAATAAGCCGTAAATATTTTCTTTCTAAAAAAAAGCATAGGTACAACAAAAGTTACGGATTTACACAAAATATTACGATTACTGCATAAATACATCAACTGTAATCAAAATTACACGCTAATTGTTGTTTAAAAAGAACAATTATCGTTCTAGACCTAGGTAAATAGTATTGTTACTTACCATACAAGTATGTAGTATTTTAAGATTCTTAAAAATCTGAAGTATTTTTTGTATTCGACGTCCCTGTCTACTGTACAATTGTCGGTGTCCTACTTGTCCTAGATTTTTTTAATTAAGTCAACTACAACTAGCATCAAAAGATTGACCAGACCCTGACCTGTCGACAACAATTACAAGAGACCGAGAAGGATGTCGGTGTATTATAAATTCAAGGCTGAAGTCGGATTTTCGACAGTTACATTTGATGGTAAGCTAAGCTGTAAAAAAGAAAGCTTCGGTTTTTGCTAAAATTATGTAATGTACCTAGTTATTTTTAATATAAGTACCTAAATATTAATTTAGTTAGGTACCTATATTTTTCAATTTAGATAAATCATTCAGCTCTGATTAACTTCATTTTGACCTCATTTTTTTACACCTCATACTTGTGAAAGTAGTTCAAGAAAAGGGATTCAGAGCTGAATTATAATAGATTATTATTTATGAATTTTGTATGATGACGTGAATGTGTGATGCGATGTAGGTATGTGATGTGAAATAATAATCTAATTTTAATTTTACTTGTGTATTTTAGGAATCCATATCTCAGTTGGGGATTTAAAACGGGAAATATTTGAGCAGAAGAAAATTAAAGATCCTGAATTTGACCTACAAATAACCGATGCTTTGACTAAAGAGCGTAAGTATTGCTTTTTGATTTACCTATTTATTTACTTATTTAATTTTTTTTAGTATTTTTTACATTAAATTGTGTATTGCTATACTAGTAAAGTAACTATTATGGTATGCATGGTCTATCACTATCCATTTACTGATAATTTATCTCTGAACTGATTAAACCAATTTTAGTTTTAGCCACAACTTTAGCATATAAAATATTTGTCAAATGCGACCAAAATCGGTTTTTTCATTTCAAAGTTGAATTTAAATTAATAGATCATAAATATTTTTACATTGCATAACTATCTTTACACCATATTATATTGACTTTGACTAGATATGACTAAGCATTATTCTAATCAATTTTTATTTATTTATATTATTATAGTATATTCTGATGAAAATCAACTTATCGCTAAAAATGCATCTGTGGAAGTGGTCCGTGTTCCTATAATTGAAAAAAGACGTGCTCCTGGTCCAGGTCCTGGTCCTGGTCGCGGAGGATTTTCTCATCAATATAATCCAAGACCGAGAATGCCAGCGATGCTGCCTCCTGTATCGACTTCAGCAGTGGCAAAGGCAAATTATTACAAATTATTATTATTATATTATCTAAAAATACTATTAAGTTGACATTCTGTTTCTAATCCACCTTTTTATTAATATTAATCATACTATTAATATAACATACATACAGATTTGTTAAAATCTTGTATAACTAAAAGTCATTAATGTTGGTACAAAATATATTTTTATCTAGTCTATATAAAAAAGTACAATCACATAATTATGTGTTCGGACTAAGACTTGACTAATAAGTAATTACAATTACCTAATTATTAATAAATGTAAATCAAAAGGGAATCAATGTGTAATGAAAATGATACAGTTTAAGTAGTTATCTGCGATTTATCATCTTATCCTTACTTATCGGGTGCCTAAATAATACTAGATTATAAATAATTATAATTAGTGTACAATATTTTACCAGTTACAATACAACTGATTACTTTTTTACAAGAGTCTTAATTTAATGGATTCTTTTCTCATTTAAATTTTTTTACCTACTTGTAAAAAATTAAAAATAGATATTAAAATTAATAATGATTAACGAAACAATTTGCTATACAATTTACAAGCAAAGAGCTACCCTTCTCATAAAATTTTAGCCTTGAACACATTAAATTGTAGAAATCAGAAATAGAAAAATCGAAAATTGTTTATTATTTATTTGTGCTTATAATTTGTAAATCGAAATCTGACAATAGGTACCTTACCTACCTATTACCTATCCTATATTAAAATTAAAACTAAAATTATTATTTTGAAAAAGCAAGCAAGAAAAGAATAAATGTTTTATGCACTTGTTTGGAAAATTATGGCGAAAATCAGACAATTACGGATATATATCAAAGCTAAATTAATGATGAGATCTGATATATAGGGTATGGTATGTAATTTGCATTTTACCGTATTTAATTTCTAATTCTTAATTCTATAATATAGTGTCAATGTCAAGTAAACACATGATTTCGAAATTAAAATGTAATTCAATGTTAAAATGTTTGTGAGAAGGGTGTTTTTTGTTTTTTTAGAATTTTATAGCTTGTCGGTCGAAATTTTTATTTCAATTTTTCATTCTATATTTTACTATTTACAATATTGATACCGTAAAAAAGGAATAGGTACTTACATTACATTAGGATATTGATAGTTAAAGTTTCCCAAAAAATCTCAATTTTATTATTATTTATTATTAGTACCTATTATGAATTCCTAATCTACCTAATGAAATGAAATGAATTATGCTTATCTTCTCATATAAATATGTAGGATACATATTTATTTAACATAATATTTGTTAAATTCATGTTTCTTTAAGAATAAAAGATTTTATGGTTGATTTTAATAATTACCTAGTTAATTTTTCAGCAATTTTTTCCAAATGCATAATTTTTGAACGTGCCAGTATCTTTGTTCATGGTCCATAGTTCTTACAATCTAATCTAGAAATAGCAGGGTCTTAACATAATTTCTTTCGACCGTCACTTTATAGGGCATCGATTTAGCTTCAATGGAAGGAACAGAAGAAGAGAAAATTAGAGCTATGATGATTCAATCAACAGAAGATTATAATCCAGCATATTATCAAAAAATCCGTGGCTCTTATCAGCAGGGCCGAGTTCCGGATATGTATCGTTGTTTCAAATGTCAAGTTGCTGGACACTGGATCAAAAATTGTCCTACTAATTTAGTAAAACTAGATAAATTTTTTAAATATAGCGATGAGATTAACTTAATTTGATTTTGATTTGATCATTCTTTTTAAATTTATAGATTGGTGACGTGAAGAAAAGCACTGGAATTCCGAGGAGTTTTATGGTGACTGTGGAAGGACCAGGTGTAAAAGGAGCTTTAATCACTCCTGAAGGCTTATATGCGGTTCCAGCTGTTGATCGGTATGAAAAAATTCCTATACTAACTTTTTAAAAAATATTTTTATTAAACATATTCATTTTTATTTATTTTAACAGAGCTGCCTATACTGACAAAATGCAAGCAGTCCCGCCACCACCAAAACCACAAATAAAAAAGGAATTAATTTGCACTCTTTGCGATGACTTAATAACTGATGCGCTTTTAGTTCCATGTTGTGCTAATTCTTATTGTGATGATTGTATAAGGACTGCCTTGATCGAGTCTGAAGAACAAGAATGTCCTAATTGTCACGAAAAGGATATTAAACCAAATTCATTGATGGCTAATAGATTTCTCAGAAATGCTGTAAATGCGTTTAAAAATGAAACAGGCTACTCTAAACCAGTAAAAGAGGTGAAGAGAGTTCCATCTTCGACTCTAGTTGTAGATTTAACAGATTCGTCTAGTAGTAAAAATAAAGCTAATGAAATTAGAAAGATTTCTTTAGATGAAAGACTTGAAAATTTATCGGAAGAGCTCTTTCCTCATTCACCTACTAAAATTCAGCCTGATGATGACATATCTGACAGTAAAGATGATAAAGGTAAGGTATTTAAATAATTTTCTTCAATATATATTAAATCGATCAAATATTGTAGTATTGTAATAAAAAAAAATATATTTTATAATAATAAAGCATTCACTTTTTCTCTATTTTCAGAAAAAATTAATTTGTATGATGATTTTGACGAAGTTAAAAAGAAACCTGAACAAACAATTGCCACAATTGGTACAGTAGTTCCTGTTCCTGCTGTACCTTTACAACGGGAGTATCAGCAACGACCCAAACCTTTTCATCATAGCAATCAGAACCAACAACAACAATTCACGCCACCATATCAACCGCCTCATCATCATCAATCGTCATATCCACCTCCTCAACATCACCAACCGCCATCACAAATTCAACATCATCATCATCCTCAACAACATCATTCTCAGCAGCATATGAGTGGTTTACTCCCAAATCCTATGGAAAATAGACATCAAGGGCCACCGCCAATGCATCAGCATCCACCTCCTATGATGCAACAACGACAACAGCATGGACAACCTCCACAACAACATCAACATGGACCACCTCCTCAACAAAATCAACATGGACCACCTCCTCAACAATTACCGCCTCCTCAGTCTCAGCAATTACCACCTGGTTTTAGCAGCGATGGTATTTACTTAAAATACGACTCCTTACTATTGAATATTGAAAAACTTTTTTTTTCAAAAATATAGTTCCTCCTCCCGGTGTTGATATGCCTAGAAAACCAATTGATGATCATTCTCGTGGACCACCGCCAGGTCAATATACTTCTTCTCATCGACATCAAGATCAACATCCACCACCCAATTTTAATCAACCTCCACTTGCACAGAGACCTTTAGGACCTCCGCCTTCTCATATGTTTCGTAAGTTATGCATTTATTTATTTCATTGAAATAAATAAATAAAAAATTAATACATTCCAGTGAAGAAAATTTATGATAAACCAATGCAAATATTTACTTTTTTATGGATGTAGTATTATTTTTTAATTAAATTATAAAATTTAGCACCGGGTTTACCTCCTATTATTCATCCTCAAGGACCACCTGGGATTCAACAGCCACCTGGACAGTTTGTTGGACCACCGCCTTTTAGGTAAATTGTCATTTTTTAACAAACGCTTCCAGTTCATAAGGTATGTAAAAAATAAAAAATATTTTCGAAATTTTTTAGACATCAAGGGCCACCAGGACCAGGGTATATACCTAGACAACGACCACAATTTCGAGAGAGATATGATTCCAGAGATAGTCGAGATAATAGAGATAGAAGGGGTCCACTACCACCAAGAAGGGAATTTGATGAGCCTAAGCCTGGAACAATTGATGATCCATTAAAAGAATTTGAGAGAATTATGAAAGAAAAGGATAGAAAGAAGAATATTCCTGAAAGAATACCAGAAAGGATCACTGAAAGAAAAAGGTCACGCTCAAGATCTCGTTCATTTTCTCCTAGTAGACGTGCACCTTCGCCAATCTTAAGACCTTCAGCTCGTTATTCAAGATCACCTTCGCCAAAAAGGAAACGACCCATAATTGTATCAAGCAGTAGTTTGAGAAGAAGACGATCATATTCTCGATCAATATCAAGAAGTCCTCCACCCAGAAGAATGATGAGATCAAGGTAAAATATTTGATCAGATTTTAAATAGTTTGTAGGTATTATTATAATTATAATATACCTAATATACAAAGTATATACACATATTTTAAATTTTAACATATGCGAGGCACATAATCCAAATTACATTTTACCTAATTTGCAAGCATGAGTAATATTTAAAATAATAATATGCAATACTTTAATTCAAGTTGTTCTTTAACTTAGGATTAGTGAACATTAGGTACCTACCTAGTTTTTATCTTCATTTGTCTGGGTATATTGTTTTGCTTTTAATGTGGGTCTTACATTTTACATTTTAGTAGTATGGTAGAGGTTTTTTGTTGTTGAAAAATGTTTTATATGGTTGGTTTATGGGAAATTACTCTTTATAATTAATAGATCAAGATCTCCACATCCTATTATCCATGTTAAAAGACGTTCACGATCACCACTAAGAAAAATATCACCATTGAGAAGGGCTCCTCCTTTAAGTGATCATTATTTACCACCATCACCACCTCCAACAAGATTTATAAGAAAGGAAAAAGATGATTATTATGAAAGTCGGTCACGGTAAGTAATTTCTACATTTAAAAATATTATTTTTTTATAACTTTAAAATATTTATATACCTTATAGCTATTAGCTATCTCTTTTCCTTTTTTAATTATCCATCCATCATATGGTCAGAGGGAATTGGACGGAGTGCTATTTTTATTAAACTTTTCTTTTTTTTATCTCTAACTAATTTACAAAATTCGAGTAGAAGTTGATTTTATTTAAGTAGTAATTGTTTATATTATTACCTATATACTATATACATATGGTAGCTCTATATGAACACTATTTTATCATACTTTTATTTGTGCTAACTTTAATAATATTAATTGCCTTTCTTATTACCTAGATGTTAAAGTGCTAGTGATATTTACTAACATCTATTAATTATCCTGGTCCTGCCTATTTTGAATTTATTCACAGTATTTTTATCCAATTGATATCAACCAAAATACCTATCTATTTAAATTTCTAATCGGTGACATTGATGAAATTAATGTTGGCTTGAATATTGATTGCTTTGCTCCTCTAGGACTTATTAGGATTAGGTAGAATCTAATATAGAATTGAATTACCTATATATTTTAGTAGTTTCAATTAGCCTTTTTATTTTTACAATATAATTAGCATCTTAATTTTTGTGGTTTGGTTTGAGTAAGAATCGATTTTTAATATAATTACGAATTACGAGTATACTATGTTTAGCAGTGGTAAATAAGATATCTATTTTATCTTTAGTTAATCTTTAGTCTTTAATTAGTAATTAAATCTAAAATGAATTATTAAATTATTTAGAGGAATTGAAACGAAATACTATCCATCACATCATCATTCTGGAAAGATTTACCCGAGATCACATGAGAGGGATTATGAATCTAAAAGAAATGAATCAACGAGGGACTACGAGAGTGAGAAATATCACCATGATAAATATGACCATACAAGGGGAACGTCTTATCGACATCAGCAACCACCACCTTTAAGAGAAAATTATCCTGAGAGAGAAAGGTTACCTCCTCCTATACCTCATGCTGACCCAATTCAACATGCTACTGAAAGGGAAAAACATGAACAACAACAGCAGCAGCTAAATGAGCATCATAATTATGAAACAATTATTCTTCCTCCTGGAACTGAACCTCTACAACCACTTTTAGATTTAAAAATATCAAATCCAGGCTACCAGGTTAATCCTCTAATTGATCCAGATCAACAGCAAGAATATTATCATCATGAAAGAGTTCCTCCTTCAAATCAAGGTGAAATTACCTCAAATGATGCTTTAAGAAAGGACGATCAACATAAGAGGGACCATCATAGGAAAAAATCCAGTGAATCGAAGGAAGTTATTGACAAAAAGCGTGAAAAGAAAGAGAAAAAGAAACATAAAAAGGAGAAGAGGAATAAAGAAAAGAAAGAGAAGAAAAGCCGGAAAAAGAAGTTAAAAGATCAATTAGAATCATCAAAGTCTGTTGAAGAGGAAGAGGACGATACTGATGGGACAGAAGACAGTTTATCAAGAAGAAATTCTACAGAACAAACGACTGAACAAGGAACTATTCCAATAGAAAGTACTCGACATCTTGATGAACTTATTAAGCAAACTGTACCTTGTGATTCTACAGGTAAATTAATATTTTTTAGATTTTTACTTTACACAATTTTATTACCAATTTGTACTTTGATTTAGTTATTTCTCCTGAAAGAATCAAATTAGCTGAGGATCACTCGATATCGGAAACTAAAGATAAATTACCAACACCAATAGAAGAAGAATTGGCACAACCAATACCAAGCATAATAGAATCTAATCCAGTAGTAGCAGGAGAAAATTTTGAAATTGTTCAAAATCCTGTTGACAAAATAGAGGAAGAAGTTGAAGATACATCTGTTAAAATTCCACCTTCAAAATGGGATTCTTATGAAGATTCGGAACTTTATAGTAAAGAAGATGAAGAAATTAATAAACTAAAAGTTGAATCCAAAGCTTTTGAAGATAATAAGGCTGGTGAAGGAAAGATAACTTTAGATGTTTTAAAGAAAGCTGAAAATAATTTATTCCAAAAGGGTATTAGTGGAGTTAGTACAATTAATCGAATTGATACTAGCAGTCGGAAAGTTTATATGGAGAAAAGTCTTGATAAAGAAAAGAAGATTAAAGGTATGTATTTAATAAAAAAAAATCATTTTTTAGGTTTTGCTGCTTAGATTGAATATTATTTACTTATGTCTTTATAGATGTTGAAACTGTAAGAGAAGCCAAAAGTAGTGGATCGAACATTCAAGGTACGATATTTATATTTATATATATTTAGGTCAATATGTACTTTTTATTAAAATTATGAGACAGTTTATTTAGTTAAAAATCTAAACTAACCTAACTTTCCTTTTATATTTCTAGTTACTCTAGCCCAAGTTTCAGAACACGAACCCAGAACTCTTTCTTCAGTAGTTAAAAAACCTATTACAAAATCTAGATCTCGTTCTCCAAGTAAAAGACGGTCAAGATCCAGATCTCCTTCTATAAAATCGAGAATTAATGATCGATCCAGACGTGATGAAAGAATATCGCGATATTCTTCACCACCCAGTAGAGAAAAGTACAGAAGGCGTAGTAGATCTCGAGACCGTCGTTCACGTTCACCTATAAAACTACCTTCTATGCGTATTTCAAGAAGTCCGCCAAGAAAACTAGTAGTTCGACGAAGTCCTAGTCCAAGAGTTAGAAAAGAAAGATATGTTGTTCGAGGAAGAGACAGATCAAGATCGAGAAGTAGAGAAGGATATACTGGTGAAAAGTCAAGAAGTCGTGATCGAAATAGATATTCAGAAAAAGTAAGTAATCGTCAAATAGATAGGGAATTCCGAATAGAATATGTCTTACCAATAACACAAGAACAACCACCTCCTCCAGAAATAATTGAAAAGGAACCAACCCCTCCTGGTGTTGAACTTTCTCCGAAGCAGCCAACTCCTGTTGAAGAATCAAGATTTATGAACAAATTCGTACCATTGCCAGATTCACATGAAGCTCGTCAGAATGTTGAACAAGCAGCTCAACTTCAATCAACTAGTAATTCTACAAAATCAGTTATTCCTCTTGAAGAGCGTAAGAAAAAAGGCCGTATTAATATCAAATTATCTTCAATTAAGAAAGTTGAGGAAAAGAGTTCTTCGGAAAATGAATTTATTGAAGAAGAAAAGAAACCTTCTGAGGTGATCGTTGAAAAGGAACACAAAAAGAAGAAAAGAAAGAGAAACTCGTCAAGTTCTTCAGAGAGGAGTAGCGGAAAGGGTAAAAAACATAAGAAGAAGAAAAAGAGTAAAAAGAGTAAGAAGAGTAAAAAATAATTTAGAAATTATATTTTTTATTAGAGAAATTGTAACACTAATACTGAATCGTTAAGAAATAATTACCTACTTCTATATTGTACATTTTTTATTTCAAAATTTAAGTCAATCAATCAAATTAGATTCTATCCCTATTCCCTATCCTAGCTAGTTTACAAAAAATGCTATTACATAAGTATAATATGTAAATTAGATAGGTTGTTAGTTATTTAGAAAATGAAGAATTACAGAACTATAAAGTAATGAATTTTACTATCTATCTATCTATATTACCGCTGAAATTTATTATATAGACTATCTGTATATTATAATTATAATATAAAACATAACTAAACAAGTAAACACTATTAAATTCTACATTACATTATAATTTTCAATCTAAATTTAAATAGTACATAGATATATAATGCAGATTATAATTATTGTTTGTTATACTTATGAGGTACATTAGTTATAAAATTTTATACAGAAAACTAAAAAAAAAAGTTAATAAAACAAATCTAAAACCAAAAAATGTAAAAAGAAAAAATGTCCATTTTGAAATGAACTTGATTGATTTATTTTTTAATTTTATAAGATAGGAGAATTAGAGAGTACCTAGCAGTATTCAGTATAGTAGTAATAGGACTAGGACTTATATTAGCTAGACAATAGACATACGAGTATAAAAGTAGCTAAATGTTAGGCTAATTAGATAGATAAGTTAGATTTCATTTTCAGATCCAGATCAAGTAGTATTAGTATTACCTTACCTATATATATGTATTGGTATTTAGGATAAAATAATGGTAGAAATGTAGGTAGAGAAAATTAATAAATAAATGCTATGATAGGATAGGATCAGATAGAAAGATACATAAAGACAAAGATTAATAAAAGTTTACTTTTGTGAATAATTATCTTATACTGACTCTGAGAAGTAAACGTAAACAGTAAGTGCTGCTGCGCTATTGCTATAATTTATTTTAAGGCTTATTATTTTAGTAATTATTATTATTACCCTTGAATTAACCTTTTGAATTTCGGCAATAAGTAAAGTTTAAATTTCTCTAATCCCAAATAATCAATTTAAAAATAATTTATAAATCCTAGTAACTAACCAAAAAATCTTTTTAAGAGATTTGTAAATAGCAATTTTTAAAAAATCCTAGAAATTCTAGTTTTTTAACTTGTTATTTTAAGAAAAAAAACAAAAACTAATGACTAATGATGATAGATAAAAAAGATAGATCGATTACAAAACTCGTATCTATATCTTTAGGTAGGGTATATAAGTATATATCTGTACGAGTATACATACTTACAAGTAGGGTGAACCAGGGACATTTGGGTCGCCCTAAATATCTTTTAATTTTAATATCTGGATAGGTAGTGCTATTTTAACATTAAATACTGTTCAAACTTTTCAATTTTTGTGACCCAACTGACCCAGGGTCTTCTCGAATTAGGTATATGTATATACTTTACATATACATAATACATATACCTAAATTAATGTTCAATATACATATTGAACATTAATATTTTGACAATCTAAGCTAAGTCAAGATCATTTTAATGTAGGCATCATCAATAAATAATCGAAATAGTATAAATCTACAATAACATTTTAAATATAAACTATCTGTAGTGAGATAAAATCCTTGCATCTACTCCCTACTTATTATGTCTAGAACAGATTTAAGTTTAAACCGATTGTTTTTAATTCCATACAATACAATGTGGAATAAAAGATTTTGACCCCAAACTTTGGGAAATTTGGATTTGGATAACCCAATTCGACTTATTTCGCCCCAAAGTTATCCTATATTTGACCTTTTGGTCAATTTTCTTGCATGAGTCAAGGTCAAGTGGAAATTCTCCAGAGATTAAACACTATTATCGATCAAAACATAATTAACTACAAAATTTCGTATTAACAATTCGGTTTCTTAAATAAAAATTTGACAAAATCTCATTACATGACATTCATGTAATTTTAACATTATCGGTCGCCAAGTGATTTTATTTTTATTACATGACATTCATGTAATTGGGTTTGAACGAATTGTAAAATCATTACATGAATGCCATGTACTCGGGCTTGAATGAATTTTAAAAGCATTACATGAATGTCATGTAATTGGTCTCTTAGATACTTTAATTTCATTACATGGCATTCATGTGCTCGAAATTCAAAAGGTTAAAGAGTATGAAATATATCTACAGATAATATAAAACAACGACAACAATTTTTACTTAAAGGATATCTTGAGTTTATAATGAATATTCTGGCCTTTATATGAGATTTAAAATTGTAAATTAGGCTTAAAAGCTGAATAAATCCTTTTGATTTTACTAGGATGTATATACTTGCTTTAAAATAATTTATTTGGATTTGGAATTTGGAAAATTTGAAAAACTAGCTACAAAAAATATAATTTTTTCCTTAAATAAATTTCAACTTTACCTAAATTAAAAAAAAAATACCTAAAATTAAAATATAGGTAAAACTTAAATAATATTTTGGAGTTATAATGGGTTTTCTGGACTTTATACGAGGTTTAACATACAAAGGCCTAAACTAAAAGCCGAATACATCCTTTAGCTTTAAAACCAAAATTATGCTCCATCATCTATTCTTATCTATAATTTAATGCTTTAAGCTCGCTCAAATCATAGATTATGTTTTAAATGCTGTGAAAATTTTATTTTCTAATTTTTGTAATAAAGCTAATACTTAATAAAGTAAAAAAAGATTGATTGGAAACAGTTGCGCCTTTTGAATTTGAAAATATAGCTAACTTTTGGTCTCAAATATTCCCAAAAAAAGGCCTCCTCTCATATTTGGAATACTATACTATCCTAATTATAAAATCTTATTATCGATTATTCATTGTTGCTTTTTATGATGCTTTATTATATAGTACTTTTAAATTAAAATTTTAATGCTCTAATTGGTGAGCCTTGAATATTAATAATAGGAATATTATGAAGAATTGTAAAGATAGGTAGTTTAAATAAAATATGTAAAGATAGAAGTAGAATACAATTTAGTAACCAGGACCTGCATGTTAATATACTGAAAATGGAGATTTATTTTGTGAACATTGACAATTTGGTTGTGCTGGGTCTGGAATACATTTCAAGGAATCTTCAATATAACCCGAATTACATTTGCAGACAGGCCTTTGGCTCCGATTTTTCTTTGGAAATTGACATGAAGCGTTTGGGTCAGCACACTCACACATGACACCTTCAACTCCGTACAAACATGGATTTCCAAGTTGAGCGACGCAAGCACCAATTTCTTGATCCCAAGCCAAAGATTCGTGTGAGCACTGACAAGCTCCATTTATGCATACAAGTCCACTTTTCATATTACATTCATTCGCATATGCCTCACATGGTTCTAAATACATTTTCTTACAAGGTCCATCAATTGTTGGTCCATATCTAGATAATGAAATTTATTATATTAATAGAAACTAGGACCTAATCAACAGCTACTTAGCAGTTGATTATGGATTGGGCGAGCAAAGCGATGAAAGCATATCAAGTTGCCCCATTTGCCATGAATAAAGGTCAATTCTGCAGGGTCAAACGAGTATCAAATTCTGAATCTCAGTCATAATCTGTAGATTGATTACCCCTAAAACCACTTAAAACCGCTTAATTTTTGAATTTTCCCATTTGATTAACATGGGGAACCCTTAGAGGGTTCCCATAACCTCAAGGGGTGTGTTAATCTGAAATGTTTGTCGAAATGGCACACACCGCGGAGACCCTATTGGGGTCCTTCATGTCAAGTTTAGTTAAGATCGGTCCGACGGTCTAGTAGTTTTAGAGTTATCCTCTGGGACAAACAGACAGACAGACAAAATAGAATGATCGGACAAAGTGGAAGCAAAGTTGAATAGTAAGTGCTCGCTTCGCTCACACAACAATTTGTTATATAATTTGTAGTATAATTTACCCTTCCATGCATTGACATACTCCATTTATACATTCTGAATTTTCGGTACACGTCGGCAATGTTGTTCCATTGGTTGAACATTGTCCGCCAGGTGAGACGGCTTTACATTGATATGTTGTCGGATGGGGCTGCCCATCTGGAATTATCTGTAGTTCCGCAACCATGTCCAATGAACTCGAGCAGAGACATACACCGTTTATACAGTCCAGAAATTTGTCGGGTGTGCATGGTAGAGTGTCTGAACATCCTTGAAAATGAAGTGGTGAACAATCCCCATTTGGCAGTATTATAGATTTACATTGCAATTCACAAGTATACGACATTGGGTCACAACTAGAGCCTTGTACACAATAAAAGTCCATATAAGGGTCACAAGCTGACCCGACATTAATTGCACATTGATCAAATTCTGCGAAATATTCTTGACCTTCGGGGCATTCACATGTGGCTCCTGTGCAGTATGACCCAGGTGTACCTGAACAGTCCCAGTCGGGCATGCAATTTTCTCCTAATTTGGCTTGATAACTTGATTGAATATAGACGAGAATAAGGATGATCAAATTATAGTACTGCATTTTAGTAGAATTTTTTCTTCACCCTTGGTATGAGTTTTTATGAGTTTTAAAAATTGAATTAGAATTTACACTATTTATAGGTAATTTTAAATATATGGATGTATGTTCACTAGAAGCAGCCCACTAGAATTGTTAAATAAATTCAAAATGGATTGCGTAAATGATATTTTAGCATATTAAAGTAAAACTAGGATTTAATTAACTACTTGCTCTTAGTTAATTAATAATGGATTATATATAAATCTCAAGGCTAGTTTACGAATTCTCAAGGTATATAATTTTCTGAATATTTACATGCGAATTTTCAAGGTTGAAAAATATAAATATTCTAGATCAGAATTTATTCAATGTTTTTTATGAAATTTCCAGTTTTTATTCAAGGTATTAATTAAATATTAAAGTTAAATATTATTTAAGTAGTACATATTAAAAAGTGAAAGGATCTCTTCGGCTTTCAGGCCTATCTGTAATTTGTAATTAACTGTAATTTGTCAATTGAAAGTATAAACTTTAGTATACAATGTAAAAGTATATCTACCTTTATTCATAATGCAACCTTATGGAATTTTAACCTGAATTGTTATATTAAATATTTGAAAGCTTCAATAATTTACCTTGATTCAATTTAACCTGGAAAAAAAGACCTTTAGAATTATACCTAGAAGAATTTCAACCTTAAGAATTATACCAAAACCTGATGAATAAATTCATATCCATTAATAATTTTGAGAGTAAAACTTTCAAAACCTTTTCAAATTACCATTCAAATCGTATGTACTAAACATAAGCTAACTATTTACTTTAAAATGGAAACCTGTAAGCGAGAGTCTATTTAATAGAATTCCAATAATAGTTGTGTTCACTTCGTTCGGACAAAAATTCTAACTAAACTAAATTCAAATTGATGGTTCATTGTTATTCTTACAAATAAAAGAAATTTTGTGAATTTTTTTTGAAACTTTTATTAACTTAGATAAAGACAAATATGTATTTATGGATTTAAAAAACCCAAAATCTAACCTTGAATTTTTAAGCAGTTTTAGGAATGTATTTAATCAAAAATTATTTGAATTATACAAATGTTTTTGTTAATTTAAATGGTTTAATACATAAAATTTTGCTAAAAAATATTCAAATTAAAACATGTTCAACTTCATTTTTGAACATACATACCATACCTACGAGGGCGGGTAAAGCAATATAAATATATTTGCATGCTCATCTTCAGTGGGAAAGAGAATTCAGTTTAAAAGTAAAATGAGTTTCATATAGTCCAATCTTTAACCAGGTGAGGTAGGAACTCCAAAGTCTCATCAAATTTCGGGGTTATCCCGCCCTATATGTGTGCCAATTTTGGTGTAGATCCGATTCGCGGTTCGGGCGTAAACGCGCGAACGGACAGACAGACAGACGGACGACATGACAAACGCTAAAGCCCTTTTTCCCCATTTTCAATGGGGTGCGGGCTAATAAATGAATATGTATGTATTAAATATGTATGTATTAAAAATTCATCCATATTGTAATGCAGATATATTTTAATGGATTATAATCTTAAGATACCTATGGTATTTAACTTTTTAAACTATTTTTCTATTTTAAATCTAAATTTTTTTCAGATTTCACAAATTTTGGAGAACCAAATCCGTGAGAAATATATTTTGGATTATGCACTTCCAGCAGAAGCACAGACTCAAAATCTCTGAAGAAATGGCTATTAATTTGACAACCTACCTTCTTAATAACTTAATTATATTTACAATTAATTTTAAAACTATATATTTAAATTCCATATTTTTAAACTTGCTAAAATCCTCGAAAAATATTCAAACTTTTAGGTTTCTTAAATAATAGAAACTATCTGCTCCACTTTATTTATTACTAGCCACGTATGAAATAGCTTCGCTTATTTAATCCCGTGAGAAATGTATCAATAAAGTAAGTTTGCAATCAATAAAAATCCCGTAAAAAATGTATAAGTCGAGTATATTTAAACTTGACTTTACCCTTGACCTTTAGAGGTCAAGGGGCATCCTCAAGAGCATCAAGGGGCATCAAGGAGCATCAAGGAGCATCAAGGGGCATCCTCAAGAGCATCAAGAGCATCCTCAAAACATCCTCATCTGGGGCATCCTCAAGAGCTCATCGAGGCCTTTCTAATGATATAACACATCATGGGTCTAACTCT
>JAQIXA010001199.1:0-27475 GCA_034699045.1 Nanhermannia cf. coronata Gr-Ori-00579 | reverse complement strand
TCCATCCATACATACATACATACATGAGGATCAAATACATACCCCGAGCATCGCTAAAGCTCTGTCGGGGAAAAATCGAGTATTTTGTGATATATCCAACTCTTCACAATAACTGATTAACTAAAGAGTAGTTGATTAAATACTAGTATTATATGACCTTAATACGAGTACCAGTACTAAGTACTAATAGTTGAAGTTGAAATTTCAGCAGAGCTCTAAATCCTTCATTTTGCTCAAAAAAATTCTTTTTCAAAATTCTAATCCAGTTTTTTTATACTTTTTTTGCCAGAAAATCAAGGATACTCTAAAGCCGAATAAATACTGGGGACCCTGTAAAACACATTTTAAAATGAACCCATATTTGCAAATTTTATTACTTTTTTTTGCGCTAATTTTGATTTTTTTTTGCAGCAAAACCTGAGAATAAGGCAGATTGGATAGTCTATAAGGAGGCAAATCCAGATGAAGCAAAATGGAATTTGAAGGATTGTTGCAAACGGAGGGGAGGTTATCAAGATAATTTGGGCAAGATTGAGGAAATCCGGATGAGATATGGACAATCAGATGCTGATCGGAGATCATTGTCGGATAAATCAAGATCTTCATCTGATGAAGAGGACAATTAATTATTATATTGTATTTTTACTACGACTAATTATTATGTACAAACTAATTTTAATTATGATTATACTGTAATATTATTATATAATGTGTGCTAGTCATTGTCTTGTAATACTTGAGTGACATATAAATATCCTATCATGTATTAGGTCTGATTATACCTATGATAAATAAAAACTGACTGAAATAATTTGGTGAGATTTTGGTGTTTGCTTGAAAGAGTTTATTAACCTCTTTAGGTAGGTATAGATTTAATTAGCATTTAGGTGCATATAGGCAGGGAAATCATGATTTTTGAATACATTTTCTTATACATAGTATTTATAACCAGGATCAGGATAGATACTTAGGTACTCTACTTTGCATTGTAGTACGTACAGGATACACTTATTTTTGATTTCATTGAAAAGTATTATCTGTAGATAAGTACTGCAATATCGGTATTGTTTGGAAATAGCTGACAAGTAAGGGTCCCCTTTTTGCCAAGAAAAATTTCTAATACCCTACATATTCAAGTAAATAGTCGGATTGTTTAGGTACCCTACCTATATATATCGTAATTTTATGATTCATTCAAAATATTAAGAGATTTTTTTGTCTTTTTTTAGACCTTTTTGTAATGCATAAAATACGTCTACGCCAATTAAAAGACTTACGAGTATAAGGGGCAAAAATTATCCAAAATTTAGATCTCTTAAATGTTAAACAGTAGTAGGTCAAAATCAATTTTAAAATTAGTAACTGAAAATATGTCAATAGGTCGTTTATCATACTAACTTCTGGTTTTTTTTAAGTTTCCAACCTCTAGTTCAATCTAAACTGCATATTTATCAAAATAATGATCCAAATCATATTCAAATATTAATTTGACCTACAGATATAATAGCAATACTAATCTTAAGTATCAAAACTTTGGTCAAAACTTGGGTCAAAATTTATTTTTTAGAAACTTCAAACTTTTATATTTTATATAATACTTTAGATAATATTGTCTCTCATATAATTAAGCTACGAAAAACTAAATTTTGGTACCAATTATTATGTAAAAGCCTGTGTAAATGAGGCAAAAATTGCGTTTTTCAGAGCTGATTAATGAATAGAACTTTTCTCAAGTCTCATAATATATACCTCTATGTCAGAGGCTAACTAAAGCCCTAACACTAAATTCTTATAATTATTTAAATACCCTGCCTGCCTTATATCAAAGTTATACCAGACTTGGATAATTCAAAATTTCTCAACTTTGTGAAACTTTACTTGTCAGAATTTTTACTTGTTAAAATATACAAGTATTAGCAAAAGTGCAATATAATTTGTTCTCTGCAAGTTAAAAATTTAAGAATTAATTTAAATATTTTTTAAAAAATACACAGTTTAAATCTCATTCAAATTTCAAGAGTTTACAATTTTCGACTGAATTTAATTAGGATGCATAAACACGTGCATTATTTCTCATTGTCAGAGTCATGTAACACAATACAGTATTCAAAATTTACAAAATTTTTAAAATTCTATTGTAACCTCATACAAATGAGTTAATTTTAAATATACTAATTAATTAAAGGGTTATTTCATAACCTTCATTAAAAACTTTATAAAAATGAGTATTTTTGACAAAATTATCCTTTTATATTGTATTTTGCTATTTTTGATAGTACCTAAATATCTTTAAAACAGGTCTATTTAAGAACTATTTCAAATTTTCAAATAGGTACTCGTAGGTATTTAAATGGACTTTTTGACAATCGATTTGGTTTCTATTTTGAAAGGAAATGACAAACTTCCTTTGACTAATTGTGATTTAAATATTGTCTGAATTTTCTTTATTTTCCAGAATTTATGCATGTACAGTGGAATATCTCTATAAAGGACCTCATTATAATGAATTAGGTAGAAGAAAAAGCTAAAATTTGAGTCATTTAATACCTTTATATAGAGATTTTTATATTAAAATTCTCTATAATGGACTCTTTTTACAGGATATTCCTATCTCAAATTTCAATTTAAAAATCTCAGATTTCTTCAAATCGCATAGTGGATTAGGATTTAAAATTTTGATAAATCTGTATGCATTAAAATATGATAAAATTTGAGTCATTTGAGTATACCTTTATACATAATATTAGGCATATAGAGATTTTTATATTAAAATTCTCTACATAGGACACATTCAGAGGAAATCTTAAAACTCAAATTTTAAAATCCTAGATTTATTAATGTTTTCAAAATTGACCAATATTAGGATTTTAAAAGTTAAATTTTTTAGAAATGCTATAATTTGAGTCATTTAAAGCCTTTACGAGTATATAGAGATTTTTATATTAAGATTCTCTATAATAGACACTTTTAGAGAGGTATTCTTATCTTAAATTTCAATTTTTAAATCTCAGATTTCCACATGTTCTCATATAGGACTAAAACTATAGGATTTCAAATTGAAAATTTGAGAATAGCATTACTTATATAATTTAAAAGAGAATCCACTGTATAGATAGTACCTACTATAAAACTGAACATAAACCTTTCTTAGATAAATAATCTAATTAGTCAAGGTGGAAAAATAAGTCACCAAAAGACATTAAGTACAAAAGACTATTAAATAACACATCATCATTAAGGCTGGGACTTAAAGCATAACCTCTGCATAAGGTACTAAACATGTAGGTATTTTGAATTTTTCTTGTAAAAAGTACTTTAAACAGAAGTTTGTCATACCTTAAATAGGCAGAGAATTTTAATAAATAAACAATTTGTTCAAATTTTTCTGTGTCATGTTCAAATTTGCTAGTGTTTGTAATTTTATAACTTAGTTTTCTAGGGCTTGTAAATTAAAATTTGAATAAAACACTTGAGCCCATCATTTGTAGCTCATTTGTAGAAAAAGCAAAATTAAAAAAAAATTGCTAAGAAAGGGTTATGTAAAATCTAATTAACAAGTATGATTTTAAAGGCTCCGATTTAAACTCATTCCTATTTTGGCTGAATTTACACTTATTTTTTTGATAAAACTTGACTACTATAAGTAGGGTACCCTACTTTATAAATCCAAATTTTGTTTAGTATAGCTTAGGTTAGGTTAGGATTTTTAAAAAATTAGGGTTAATTTCATAAGTGGGTAAAGCTTGACCAAAAATATAGAGAGAAATTCAGCCAAAATAGGGATGAAATTAAACTTGAGGCGATTTTAAATGGCTTGAAAAGTGTGTAAAAATATCAATTATTGTATTTATAAAAACAACAGACAAGTAATGAGGGGCTTATTAGCTCTTTTTTGTTATGTGTTTAGCTGGAAGCAATTAGTTAAAGTACTGTAGAGTTATAGGTAACTTACAGTCAGGTAGCACTATATAGTACTTTAGTAACCTACTATATAGAATATGGTATATACCTATATATAAAGTACATTAAAGTATAATTTTAATATTCAGCGACTCACTTTCTGAAACTTCCTACTTCAATGTTAACTAATGCTAATTGACCTAGCATCTATTCATATAATATTATGTTGTACTTATACAATACCTACTTAACATATACAAGCTGATTCAAAACTCACGACCCAAAATGCCAAAAATTCAAAAACTTGAAAAATAACTCTAGACAAAATGTCAATACAAGTCTGGCTATCTTAATTTTTGTAAATTATTCTGTAAAAAATTCATTTTTTGCACCCTTTTTTCAATAAATAGGGGTAGAATATAATTAGTTTTTGAAATTTTAGCAGCCTATTTTGTCTTTTTGACCTGAAAATTACTTAAAAATTGGCTAAAAATCTCAGGTCAAATGTTTTGTCTTAACTATCTTTCATCAATTCTGAATTTCTGAAGTTTTTTGAATGATTTTTGAAATAATTTTTTAAAGTAATTGCACCATCGTATCGTTATTAATAAAGCTTTTGAAAGGTTTCAAATAAAGTTTTATTTTGTAAACATCCTGTATATCTCATAATATACTTATACATTAAGAATTTCTTATACTTGTACAAATCCAGGTGTTATATTTACCTTTATTTATCATTCAAACGCACTAAAAGTAAGTTTAGAAATTAGTAATTGACTTTTGCACGAATCTCACTGACTCAACTGTAGACCTGAGATTTTCGAGTTTGAAGTTTGAGCCCCAATTTTTTTTTTTACTAAAGTTTTTTTTGAGTTTTTTTTTGTACTGAAAGCCCTTAAACTGGAATATAAATATAAATAAAGTGTACGTGTATGAATTTCAATTAGTTTTTAGGCCTTAAATATTAAATTGTAGGTTTGTAAAGTATCAAAAAAAATTGTTATATTTTTTATGGTTTGATTTAAATGGGGGATACAGAGTCGATTTCTGACAGTCAGAGAGGTCGAAGTGTGGCTGGATATGCGGCCGTTGTCCTTTTTTTCGTCAGTTTCCCCATCATTTTGGCCGCTTTTTCAACACCCTCATGGATCCATGTTGACGAGGTTTGTCCTGAAATTATGATATTGACATTCTGTTAATGAGAAAATTGCCGAAAATTTACTCTGATTTTTTTTTAAATCCGAATTTAAAGTGCATTTTAGAAGCTAAAAGCTAAAATTTTTCTGAAAAACATTTCTATATCGATCTTCTAATTCTAATTCTAATACTGATATCCTATCTTATAGGTTGAGATTGTAAAAGTCAAAATTTCTAATCTACGAGAATTTTGCAGAAACTTATCATTTTGAAGGCAGTTTGTATAAGGCTCTTATGACTAACACCACTGAAATAATTTGATATATGATTTTCGAGTTTATAAAAATTGTCAAATCAAAAATCATTTTTATTACAAGATGCTACTACCTATACATAATTATGTGTAGTAGTATAATGATATGAAAATAGGATAATATTTAATGAATCAAGTCAAAATAGCAATTTTGTACAAAAGTCCTGTAAAAATTTTGAAAAAAAATTTGTATTTTACATACTTACCTATTTAGATTTAGATAGTAGGTACTAGTACCATAATAGGTACCTACCTACTTACTCGTACTAGTTATTGTAATAGATAAAAATTTGAAAACTTTGAATATCAGTTGGGTATTTTAGGTATACCTACTCGTACAGTGAAATTTTTGACAAAAAATTTAATTTTTTTGTACATTTTGCCTTCTTTATAGAGTAGGGCACCGACTGGAACAAAATTTAGAAAACTTGGCCTCTGGTCAAATTGCTTCACAAATATACACGATCCTTACTATTATGGTACGTACGGAGTATACCTAATATACTTACCTCAAAATTTGAAATATTTGACACTAATTTTTTAAAAATTTCAAATTTTTAGATCCCTGGCTTACTACAACATATGAAGGTTGTAGATGGATTTACTGGCCAATAACAGCGTACGTTATAATTCATTGTATCTTTTAACTTTTTGCAAATTTTTCATAATTTTGGCTTATATTTTAGGTCTGTAAATGATGTTCGAGAGTATTTACTTCCAGGTTAATTTTCAACATGTTTTTGATAATTTTAAGAGAATTTCAGGGAAATTTCTTTAAGTCAAAATGAGTAGAAAATTTTCTAAAAAATAGTCGAATTTTGACATCAAAATATAGCTTTTTCCATCCTTATTAGAAATACAAACAAAATTTTAGAGATCTTATTCGATTAGATTACATAGCAGACCATATAGGTATAATAATAATACGATAAAAATGACCATTTTATTGCAGGTTTTTTCGTACCAACTCAGATTCTCTATACTTTATGCTTTTTCGGGGCTATCGTCTCAGGTAAATTCAAAATTCAAGCTTTTATTTCAAAAAAAATATATTTTTGGAACAATTTATGAATTGTCAGGTGTCCTTGTTATAATCTACCTATTGAGATTCCGACCGGATGACAGGTATACTTAAATTATTACTATAATAAGTAGGGTACTATATAGAAGTAGATTATGGATAGTTCAAGCACTTTTTAAAAATGTGTAAGTTTATGTACCTATACTCTATACCTATAATACCAGTGCAGTTGTAGGTACACATATGACCTAAAGGTTCTATCTACAGATATATGTAGAGATAGCCAAAATATTCTCAAATAAATAGATCAAATGTACAACTGATTCTAAAACCAGCAGTCCTTTCAAAAACATTCCCAAACTATACCTAATCTACCCCTACTTCTACTGCAAGTATTTTGAAACATTTCATTAAATCGTTAATATCTAATTGTAATAAATATCTACCTATATATAATATTTGATTTTGAACAGAGGACTCGAGCACTATTTAATAATTCTCGGCATGATGATTGAAATATCAGGTAGGTGGTAAAACAATACATAGTAGTACTAAATATAATAGTAGTACCTAATAGTAGTAGTAATTTAAATAATATAGTAAATAGTACTAAATAGTAGGTAGTATTTATATAGTAAGTAGGTATAATGTCCTTAAATCTAAATTTAATGACTTAACTAGCCTACTTAAATGGGTCAAAAAAGTTAAATCATCAAAAACTCATTTATTTGTTTTTATTTTTTGACAACTTTCTATTTCTCACAGCTCTACTCGGATTACTTGGTGTCATTGTCTTTGGATCTTTAGCTGGCAGTAGGACTTGGTAAAAAAAATTTTTTTTCAAATCCTTAAAAACTTTTAAATTTCATTCCTATTTTGGTTGAATTTGTTCCTATACTTGTATTAGTGTATTTTTGGTCTAACTTGATCCCTGTATGAAATTAACCCTAAATTTTTGTAGTTTAGTATGGGTTATGTTAGGATTTTTTTGGGTTAATTTCATACAATAAACCAAAGAGACAGGGGTATATTCAAAATAGAGATTAAATCGGAGCCCTCCTTAAATTATGCTTATTATGCTCTTTTTCTTCAAAAATTTTTCAAAAAATAAAGCTTTGATAAGGTCAGACTACTGAATAGTAGTAAGTTCAAAAATAAAAAGGAATTTTTAAGCAAATATTATACTGCAATGATAGTGTACATTTATAACTCCATTTGAAATCCTAGTTTTTTCAAAATCTCGGAAATCTGGGATATCAAAATTTGTGATAAGAATGTCACTCAAAAATGCTATATCTACAGTATACTCGTATCATGTAGGTGTAGGTATTTCAATTTTTGGTTATATGTACTTCGTATTTTGTAATTAAATTAGCAAAAAAATTTTAATTTTGTAACCTTCTGTTTTATAATATTTGATTTCAAGAATCTGTAATATAGAAGTGTAGCTCGGGTACTTTTTAGAAATTTGAACATCTTATTTTTAGCTAAATTATCTAGTAATTATTTGTACCTGAAAATACGAGTATTCTGAAGCAAACATAATAAGTTTTTGAATGACTATTTCATTCAAAAACACGCCCAAACTATTTGTTATCTACCCTTACTTAATATCTTCCATAAATCTAAAAATTTTATTACGATATTTATAAAAATAATCTAAAAATTTTGAAAATTTTAAGGGCACCTGAATGGCAGTTCAACTATCTCTCCTGGTCCTACATAATCGCAGTCGTGGGTGTCATTTTAGAATTAATTTCGGGCATTTTATTTTTTTCTGAAGCCAAAGTCCAATGGGCTCGAAAATTAGAAGAAGAAAAAATGATTTACACAATCGAAGGGGCCAGAATCAAACAGTAAATTATAATTAATTAACTTAATAAATAACTTTTTATATAAATATAAATATTTTGTATAATTTAAAACTGTTGATTACAATATAATAGTAGGTAAATATGTTAGTATATATTACACAATAATTGTAATACTAAACAATAGAATCTCATGTTTTTTAAATGTAAATTTTCTAATTTGTATTTGTACCCTTATAAACATAATATCCTATATTACCTTAATAAAACTGCCAATTTTTTTAAGAAATATCCTCAATTTGAGATTTGATTTTCCCAGCAATATGCCTTAGGCCTGAGCTTATGAGAATTTTTAAAAGATTCTCGAGTGTTGCACCATTTTGACTTGTCTCAAGCCAGTTTTCAAGAGTTCTTCGAATCAATTCTTCGATCGACATCAGATAACTCTCCCTTTGAATTCTGAAAATTTTTATACAAATTGTAGAAAATATGATACAGTACTTACTGACACTGGCCCTATACCTCTGGGCTAAAATAAATACTGACTGGTACAAAAACCGACTTATCTAAATTATAAATGCTCCTAGAATTGACCCAAAATATTTGGATAATAATATTTCACCCTTTTTCTTAATTTTTTGCAGCTTGTGAGTTATAAAAATTATTCTAGAAGCCGAAAAATATCAGTATTAGAAAATTTTGCAGGCTCTAGGTTATTTTTTTTTTCTGTCAAAGTATTAAGATAACTGTGATATAGAACCCAATATTTATATTTTAGGCTAATTTTCAAGTAGCATATTATAATTTAGACAAGTCGGTTTTTGTACCAGTCGGTAATATTATCAGATATTAACACAATTTAATAGATATTTAAAAAAAATTCAAAATCAGCTATATCTTTAGAAAATTTATTTAAAGTAAATTCCGTACTTGCAAAATTCTCTTTTTTCTAAAAGTTCTCTTGAGACATCTTCCCATCTGTCAAACGTCTCTGAATCTTTTCGAAAAATCTCACAAAGTTTATCGATGTGGGTTCTTTGTACTAGAGGAAAATATCAATTATTATTTTTAAAATTTTAAATATCATTATTTCGTGTATTTTGAGCTGGTTTCTACCAAAAAATACCAAATTTTTAGAGTTTTCTTTAGAAATCATGATTTTGAGTTTTAGAAACCTTATTTGAAACCTAAAGTATAACTTATACGTATAAAGTACGATTTAAATCAAATCATGTTATCAGTTATTGACAAAAAATTTGGCTTTAAATAGCTATACGAATATACTCGTACATGTCAATTTTATGTTTTACAAGTAGCAGGTACTGGTACTGGTAGTAAATGTATCTTATTTGGGAAATTCGTAGTGATATTCTTTTATCTCAGTTTTCAATTTAAAATCCTATTAGTTTTGTCCATTAACTATTAAATACATCCCTAAATCTAGGATTTCAAATTTTATAAAGATCGGAAATTTCGGAATAACACAAACAATCAGAAATATGTCTGAAATTGAAATATTATAACAATACAAATCGTCAAAATTTAGATTAAGATTGTAATTATAGTTTAAATATATTTTTGCAATTCTCTACAGTAATTTGGTAGCTTACTTGGGAAATCTTTGGAAATCCTTGGACTCTTATCGGTCACGCTATTACTTTTACAGATATTCGAATCATCGTAAACTCGAGCTCTTGTAATTCTACAAAAATTACACATTATTACTCTTAGGTACTCAAAAATTTCAAGAAAAATTTCAAAAATTTACTTGACAGATCTACTAACAAGTTTCTCAACAATATGTCCATTATTGGATTCATTCAAACATTCTACAATCTCCATTTTTCTCTCACTTTTATGACGAGCCAATTTGATGTACATTTTAAGGATTTGATGTCTCGTATCGTACACCTTCTCCTATAATAAATTATATGTACCTACCTACTATAGTTAAAACCTTATAGCTAAATTCAAAATCCTAGTTTAACTTACAATATCTTCAGATTCCTCGGTGCTTAGAATTCCTCGAATTTTCAATTTTGTCAAAAGCTGGTCAAAATTCACAGTATAATCTACTAAAAATTGTAAATTTCTTTTCATACTTGGATCCATTATAGAATCTAAAGATTATGATGGTACTCTTTTAAATAATTTTTAATTTAAAAAAATATAAATTTAAATAAAAGACACAATCAGTATACGGCATACTACTTATACTAACCTATTACATACTAACATTATATGACCTACTATACTATTATGTAATTATGATATTTTATCAATCTATAAAAATTTATTTCAGAACGAAGGGAAATAAACAAATGATAAGATAAGCAATTTTTGACCGTATTTATGGAATATAAAGCAGAGATGTATTGTATTGTATGTTTGTATTACGTATGGATGTGACTTTTTTCCCTATCAAATCCTAAGGTACACAAAAAACTCGAAAATACGATTTAGGATTTGAACTTTGAACTTGAATTTGAGTTAGGTATTTTTATGAAAACAAAAAATAATCATTTTGACTTTCCTCAGATTTTGAAATTAATGCCTTTTGAAATTGATCTGCTGCACCTGAATGCATTTTTGAACTGATTCCATAATTGAATATGCCAAAGACCAAGCTCGAAGCTTGCTACTTTATAGCTTTATAGAGATTTACCTCAAAAGTTTTTCTCTATACTTTATACAGTAGTTTTACTTCATGAAAATCTGAATCTGCACAAAAACAACCTTTTTTTTAGAAAAATACTCTACTGCAAAAACTCAAATCATAAAATACTAATCGCAAGCAATTATCTTTTAAATCGATAACAATGTACCTACCTTATAATATTTTGAATATTATACTCTGTATAAGTATGTGAACAAATATACATATCGATTGATACTTTATAGAGATGGGCCTTTATTAAAACTTCTTCTTTATACAGAAGTTTCACTGAAAACCGATAATCCGATCCTATTTTAGATAAACTTTTATTTTTAGAAAAAAGTACCTACTAATGTACTACATATTATATATTATAGAGAGGGTAGGGTATTATTAATAATTGTATTACCTTAAGAGAGATTTTATCTTTCTGAAAGCTTTTCTTTGTACCTACCTACTTTATATAACGATAATCTTTTTGAATTTGAAACTGAAACTGAAACAAAATTTTTTTTCGAAAAAAAAAAAGTCGCAATTTGCACCAAACGTAACTAAACGATTATATTAATGGTAGAGTAGAGTAGGGTACTTGAATAATTTTGAATCTAAAATCAAGTTAATAAAGAAAGGCTAGGTAGAGGACTTTAGCTACGTATAGTCACAATTTATCTTTTCTAAAGGATTCGATTTGCCTTAGTTTATCAGTGTTTGTGTTTGAGGATGCATTATTGAACTTCTAACCTCTGGAATATTTTTCGCATTCTTATTATTAGTTATCGATTGAAAAGATAGGATTAGAAATTAGGTATATCTTATAATATACTTAAAGGGTACTTATCCTTAGAATTATGGATCACTACAGTACAGTAAGAATAAACTATGTGGGTAGAATTAGAATTTTAGATTTAGATGAGACTAGTTAAGATAGAATCATAAAATTTAAATACTATTTTGTAACTAGCATTTGGCATTGGCATTTCTTTCAGTTAGTAAAAACATCAATTTTTATTCATTTTTGATTAAGCTTTCTCTCTAATAAAAAGGCTTTTTGAACTTGGGCTTTCAGAATCAGAATGTTACTGAGCATTTTATCGAAAATAACTTTTTTTTACCCTAAATATTTACGAATTTATTTATTAAATTCGACTTTTGAATTTCAAATTTGGACCATCATATTGAAGTAAGTTCGACTCATCTGACAGACACTGACTGAATCAGAAAATGCCATTGGCCAATGGCCAGATTGGCCAGATTTAATAAGCTTCTTATGCTTTTTCTTTATTGATCTTTGAGGAATATTTAATAGCTTCGCCTTTACACTTATTTAAATGGGTAGTTCTCTAAATCGGATTTTTCAGAGCTGAATTGAATAAGACATTTTATACGGTGGTGCTGTGCATGTACAAAACAGAAAAAGTAGCAAAAAAACCGTTTAGTATACAAGTAATCTAAAATCAGAGATTATAAAAAAGCTTGCAAAAATTGTAGTAGGCATTTTGTATTTGTAGAAAAAATTACGACACAAAACCCAATTTTTTTTCCATGAGGCCGAGATAAATTTTTTGCTAAGCCAATTTTTGTCAATTTTTTGTTTAGAAATTGAATTTTTTCGGATTTTATAGGTCACTAACTAAAACCGGGTGCATATCAGGTGATTTTGGTGACGATGGAGAAGACTATGAAGAGCGGTGAGCCCCCCAAAAGACGTAATTCGAAGGACAAGGTGGCTAAATCGTCTCCTGAGGCAAAGGTACCTAAATTATGATGTAAATTAAATAGTAAATAATTTTAAGTGCTTATAAATGAAGGTAATAATTATCAATCTATTGACCTGTGACATGATTTATAAATTTAGGTCAAGGTGGAGGATTCGAGCGATGAGCTGGTACAAATTGTTTTTGGCTTTGGACCCCCCTATTATCCCTATTGTCAATAGGCTAAGTTTTATAATATAATTGATCTTAGGGTTAGAAGTTAGAGTTCAAGTAGGTTTAATTTGACATTATTAATATTAATTACAAGTTGTACGTTAGCAAAGGAATTTAATGATAAGTATAAGGTTACTTTATTTTTGCTATGATCATTTAACCAAAATGGTAAATTATGGTCATGCAGATGCAGATACATACTTATTATGCTTAGTTTACATTTTACAAATACATATTAGGTAGACATTAACATTAACTTTTATTAGGGCAAATAAGTAATTAAGTAATAATGAATAATGAAGGTTATTATTAACTATATGAGGATACCACACTTGACACAGAAACAGAAGCTTAAACATTAAATAACAGTCTAACCGAATCAAATTTCATAATCTTTAATTTTATAATCAATAATCTTTAAATCAATAATGTTACTGCAAATCAAACAAGAATGTATTTTCCTTATGTATTACACTAAAGATAATAATATACTTGTTCTTAATTTTAACCTTTAGCAACCACAAAGGTCAAGTAAACAGCTCAAAGAGGGAAATGAGATGAAAAAAGTTGTTGCTCCTCTTACAAGCTCTGAAGTAAAAGAACCTGTAACTCCCAACTTTGGTTCAATTAATAGATTGTACTTGACCTGATTTATATTTTTATTACAGGTCAAGAAGAACCTTAAGTATCGTGAACTTGGCATTCTCTTAAATGAAAATCCAATACTAAAAAAGGAAAGACAACTTGATAATAAAACTCGTTTTCCGGCCAGCTTCTACCTTAAAGGTAAGTTATCATTTTTATTTATAGGTAGCTATATAAAAATATTAAAAATTAACTTTTTAACAATATAATACAATGTAGGTAATATAATTATAATTTATTATTTTATATTTGATTTATGCATTTAGGTAGAGAAGATGACTCTCAAGGTTGAGATTGAGATCAAGACATGGTGAGGTGACCGTTGTAAGTGAGTGTATCATCAGAATAACTTAAAATAATTAAAATTTAAAAGTAATCAAAATTTATTTTAAAACATTACTTTGATAAAGATATAATATGCTTTTTTAAAAATAAAATCGACCTAATATGGTTAAGTAAATGTAATATTTTGGGCCGTAGATGTAAATTGATTCGTATCTTGTTATTTTAATTACTTATTTATAATCATCTAATTATTAATTTAGAAAAATGTTTAATTATGGCTCTAAATAAGAGATATACAGATAGAAGGTATATGTAGGTATATAAAGTAGTTATATAGGCTACAGGAGTTAAGGTTTAGAATTAACAACTATGTAAGAATACTTTTATTTTTACAATAGTTATATATCTGTAAATAGAAAGGTACTTTTTTATTTAATCGAAGTAGATTTTGTAGGACTGAAGGAAGGAACACCTTTAATTTATCAATTTTATATAGAGCAAGAGTTCGTTTTTATAGACACTTAAAATTATATAGGTAATTGGGAATCATTATTGGAATCGGAATAGGTAGATAGAAACAGAATAGGTGGGTAGGTAAGGTACCTTTACTTGTTATTAGACTCTGATTCAAATTATAATAACATAAGTAGTAGTAGATATTTGTGTTTTTATCCTATTTTAATAAGTATCTATTTAATTATTTATAGAAAATAGTTTAATTTTAATTAAGATATTGCCAGACTTGAGAAATTGAGACTTTTATTTATTTTATTATTTTAGTAGAACTTGGCTTGAAAACTATTTTAGGTTAGACAGGACTTCTATCTTCTTGCTTTGCTTTTAAGGTGAACAGATCAAAAAGTTATAGTTGAATGAACTGTGAACTTTTTACATGCAAGAAAAATTGAAATAACTAAAAACCTTAAATGTCATTTATGGTCCAGTCCCAGTCACCAGTCATATAAAATAAATTTATTTTTGCTCTTTTGATTGATTGACAAATTTTTTCAAAAAAGATCTAAAGCTAAAGATAAGTAGGTACTAGGTCCTAGGTACTATATTTTTTACTATTAAAATTCAACTTTCCATCATATCCGGGGATTTGTCATATTATTTGATATGGATATGAATATAATATAAATCATCAATTAGGTTAGGTATAGGTAGGTGCTCAAAACAATTTATCAAACAATTATTCTTCAACTGGGCTTTTTCTCACGAATTTTAAATCAACTTTTGAATCATTTTCATCAGTATTAATTTAATTGATAAGATAATGTCAATTATATTTTGCACTTGAATTCTACTACTTATACATTATTACATGGATATAAATAGGTAAATTACAAATTTATTAATTAGTTTTTAATTGACACTACCTGTAAAATTTGCATTTTTTTCCCCAAAATATGTCTCATCTCGCCTCAATCCTCGTTTTGTGCTGTGCAGCTGGTGTAGCACTTGCTCTACCAAATATAAATGGTCCAAGACGTGTACTTCCTACACCACAGGATGTTCAAACTTCTGAGGTACCTACATAAACTATAAATTATAATTTTTATAGGTTTTAAATAAATATTTAATTCAATTTAAAGGTACCAAGAGCACACAAAATCCTCGGATTTGACATGAAATTGAACGAGGATCAGAAAAATCCAAAATCTGGTATTCCTGATGAAAGATACAGGTGGAGAGATGGAATTTATTTCCAAATTAGTACTTCATTTTGTAAGTCCAAATTCAAAGTTTAAGGAAATGATGCAATTTTGACATATGATATTTAAAGATATTTTTCTACCTGAGTTTCTAAACCCCTCAGAGATAATGAGAATGAGAATACTTACCTACCTATATATTGTAAGAATTTCGAGAAAACGTAGAGAAAAATTTACAAAATTTTAGCCAAGATCTGAAAGGTTTATAAATTCGGATCTTTGGTAAAAAATTATCTTTACATACTTTAGACCATTAAATCTCTTAACTAATGATTGTCAGCTCTCATTAAAAAGTGTACATTTAAGAAAAATAGATAACTACCTAAATAGTTAAAAATTTTAGATATAAAGTCAAAAATTTCAGAGAAATTTTTCAATAATGTTTATGCTAACCAATCAATACATTTTTTTCAGCTCAAAATGAATACGACACTATATATGCAGCTTTAGGCGATTTAGGCGGTGCTACTTGTTTACCTGTAAATCATTTTTGAGAATTTTTTAAAGTAAATTTTATAAATCAAATTTTATTCAAGGTTTATGAATGGCCACAAGGATCAAACCCTTCAGGAGATTATGGTAATTTTTTACTTTGGAAATTTTAAGTTTCAAAAGCTATCTTTGGATTCTAATGGGCTTTCTGGCCTTTATATGAAGTTTAACATATTCAAAGACCTCTGAAATTCCAAATACATTATTTTCTTATTCATACTTTTATAGTATACATTGTAAGAGGTGGAGATGGATCCGGATGCTGGTCATGGGTAAATAAGCACATATTATTAAAATTTTTAGATAATTTACAAGATCATATTAATTAGCTTTACGAACTTTGCGGATCTTCCAATTTTTATAATTGATTTTTATAAAGCTTTAAATTATGATCTATTATTAATCCATATTCATATAATAATAGAACTAAGTATATTATTTAAAATACTCAAAAATTATGTCCTATTGAAAGAATAGGAATATTCGAATATTATTGAATTGATCAGATATAATATTTGCTTTTATTTTAAATAATTAGGTGGGCAAACAAGGTACAGGTCGACAAGATCTAAATCTCCAATATAATGGTTGCATCTATCGGGATATTGCACTTCATGAAGGTATTTTATACAAGGTTACAAGTACAAGTATTAAAATATTTCTACTCTAAAATTTTTCAAAATTTTAGCTATTCATGCTTATGGTTTTTTCCATGAACAGGTAATGAACTAGCTTAATATTGGTGAGTGTCTCTCATAAAATATTTATATAAAAATGTCTAATTTTTTCAGTCTCGAGTCGACCGAGATGGATATGTCAACATTCACTGGGGAAATATTCCCGGAGGTACTTTGCTTAGAAATTTTTTTCTTTTACAAAAATATCTCTAAATTTTTTGAAAATTTTTACAGATGTTGCCTACAATTTCGATATTTCCCAAGGATCGCATCATTACAACGTCCCATACGACTATTATTCAATTATGCACTATGATACTTATGCTTTCAGTCACAATGGACAACCTACTGTTACAACCAAGGTAAAATATATTATTCAAAATCCTTCTATACTTCTGCTGTACTTTAATATGTAGTTAAATTCAAATATCAATGTCATTTTGATAAAATTGACGAGTACAAGTGCCACTTTGTCATTTTTTTAGTGATAATTAAATCATTTACTTGAGTGATAAATAGAAAAGTTGCATAATTTTGACAATTTTTTTCTATGATATTTTAATTTTTTTAGAGTGGTGGTCCAGTTGGAAGTCGAGGAGTTCTCACTGGAGAAGATAGAGCCAAACTATGGGCAATGTATTGTTAACTATTTTATCATTTAAAATACTCAAAAATTATAGTAAAAAAAATAGTATATAATAAATATTAGTAAGGTACAGTAATAGGTACCTACTTGCAAACTTACTTGCATTTATATATCAAAAATTGTTTTAAACTTTAACTAGAATAGTATTATTAACCTCAATTTAAACCTAATTTAATCTTAATCAAATCGATTTTAAATAGGGTTTTGTTATAATAGAATAAGTAAGAATATATTTAAGGCTTTAATTTTAGCATAAAATATTTATCTTGAACTTGAAATTTTGATCTAGATATATTAGAAGGTAAATGAAACGATATTAACGAAATAGTAGGTAAGTACATATTTAAAAGAATAGGTAGCAAATGAAATTACAGTATAAAATGTTAGGGAGATTTTATTCTAGTTAATTGGCTGATTACATATTTAATAAAAATTGATATCTCGTTCATACAAAGACAGAAGGAAGGTAAGCTCGGTAGTACAGTTTCGTTTCGATAGTACAATTAAAAATACATGGGGCAAATAGAATTATAATGGATCAATTATTGACAAATGGACATTATATGTACCTATATTAATAGGTATTAGCAAAAGCTTTAAATTTAAATTAAATAAAAAAGTACAGATTTTGATAATAAAGAATTTCTACAAAAGAATTTATCGAACAATTTGGTTGAGAGTTAATTATGTTGAATTTTGAATATCCAGCAGCATCAGCATGATTTGGCCATTTTACTCTTGACGTCCGGTGATAGCAGAAATTCTGAGAATCAATTCATCAATTCGACGATCCTTGATTGCTACCTAAAAAAATTATGGACTCATTTAGCACCCTAATATCTAATGGTAAGTAGGTATACCTAATAGGATAGGATTCGATTTCTGCGTTAAATTAGGATAATTTTACCAGATACATAATTTGCTTAGATCTTACCAATGTTTTGTAACGACGTGACTGAAATTTAAAAAAAAAACAATAAAAATCAATTTACCTTACCTAAGATTATTTCCAATCATTACATACTTAGGATTAGTGATTAAAATTTTTAGAAATTAGTAATAATACCTGCATATTTAAACAGACAATTTCACTTTGAAGAAATTCAATTTGCTTATCTTTCTCCTCCAAACGCTTGGCAACTTTTGTTGGATCATCAAAAATTTCAGTAAGATCATCGACATTGATGAGGTCATCTCCAAAGCAGGAATCATTCTCTTCATCAGCAGATGTTGTACAGTCATCGACCGAGTTGACATTAGAAAGTGGAAGTATCTTGTATTCTTTAAGAGCTGGTCCTGATTGTGGTGAAAGTTGATCAGGTGATATTGGATTTTCAACTTCAGGAACTGATCCAACTTGATCGGTTGCAGGTGATGGTTGACCTTGAAGGGAAACTGGAGCTGGCTGGAACTTTTCTCCATCAAGATTTTCATTTTGATCGGATGGTGAGGATTTTGATGGAATACTACTAGTCGACATTTGTTGCTGGGCTTTTTTCTGGAGTTTAATTGATTGTTTAGATACTGACTGTTGTCGTTTTGGTTGCATTTCCCCAGAAATTGCAGAGACTGATTGAGATTCCCCAATTAATTTGGCAGTAGGTGGTCGAACACTTATTGAAACAGCATTTGACGGTGTTGAAGATGGACAGACATGTAGATTTGTACGAACGGCTTCTTCAACGTGATACTTCAAATCCCAAAGTATCTAGAAAAATACAAAAAATCTTAATTAATTCAATTCCAAATGATTATATTTAGACCATTTCATCAAGTACCTGCTCAATTGTTCCAGGAGTGCTTTCCACAAGCTTTTTCACAGTAGGTGCACTGATTACTATCCCAAGTTTCGCCAATACTTTCCTATTCAATGTGTTCCAGTTAGTGGTCTTCTGTTGAGCACGGCTGCAAGGCGTATAGTTGTGAAGATCAACAATCCTTGGGAGAAATTTTGCAATCAGCTCAGCACAGAGCACTAAAAATTAAATTAGGTGCTCCATTTTAGATAAATAATCCTCCAAATTACAAGACAAATAATAATTATCTTTAAAAGTAAATGTAATCTGTAAAAATACTCTAGAATTTACTTACCACCATCCGAGAAATCTCTGCAAATACAAAAAAATAAATGTGAGAATCTATGTAGGGTCTAGGGTAGGGTCTAGATAGAGAAAAATGAAAAAAAAGCGTGATTTTACCGAGATATGTCTTTCCTACGTCGACTAAAGGTGATTCCATCAATCCAATTGTATACTTCAACCAATTGTTCATCAGGGAGGGTGTAAGGGACCTCGGCCATCTTGGAAGTCGGTAGGGACCCGAGTCAGCAAATAATCTTCCTTCTAAAATACTCCTAATTTTGATCTCCAGCCAATTTACAATTTCCAAATTTTTCTCAAATTTGAGATTCCAAAAAATTGAAATACAAAAAAAAAGTCCAAGGTAAATGCAAAAAAAATCGTTTCTATAGACATAATTATTTTCCAAATCTCAATTAATTTGTGTTCAATTTTAAAAAACTAAAACACATGACCATCAAAAACGTCAAAAAGACATTAATATGTAGGCAGTATGTGCATACGTATTAGAATTAGGATAAAGTATCTAACATGTAATAAATATTGAATGTCTAAAACAATTTTTCTTGTTGATTTCCTCTGTGGAAGTCTAACTTCGAACTAGATCTTAAATCTTCATTTAAAGTCTTTCATTTCAAAGGAAAATGAGCCCTTCGTATATTTGATAATATAATAGGTTTTATGAGCCCTTCTTTAGCCATACATATATCTATCTCTTTGTCCAACTTCACGATAATCCTTAAAGTTTTTGTCTAAATTGATCAAGAGAAATATCATGGACTAAAAATAGTTAAAAAACAGTAAAAAAAATAAAGTAGAGAACCCTACCTACAATTTCCTTGAATTTTAGGGTAGGGTACCTACTTAATTTTACCTGAATATGAATTTTCTAACAGATCATCGCTGCTTATTTGAGGTATTTTTTAAACAAATCCAGCCACTTTCATATCTTTTGAGGAAAAAAAAATTCAAGATAGGTAGGGTACCTAGTAAACCTACCATACGTATGGTAGGTATGCATACCTAACGTACGAGTATATGAGGTAAATAGTTATTTTTATATACAAAAAATCAGATAGGTATTGTAGGTAGCTTATTAGTAGAGTAGATATCAGGTAACAGGTATATGAGTATTATGTACATATGAATAATAAAATAATAAATGAATGAGGAAAAGTTACACTAACTATAAGCTCTTTAATCATTTATCAAAGCTTGAAATGCATGCCAAACCAATCCAAATTAAGATGCATTTTGCATCTTAATTTTTCCTCTATAATGTCTTAATACATAAATGTATCTAAATTAGGATTATTATTAGTTTATAGGTTTAGGATTTATTAAATTGTAAAAGTAGTACTTTTTCTTGGAACTTTCAATTTCAAAGACTCAAAATGCTCGGTCATGTGAATGTAAATAATGCAATTCATGTGTCCTGTATCTGTATTCTATATGTATATACTAAATTCTTGATTTGAGAACCAGACAATAATTTCTTAAAATGTCTTTCCTTCTATTATTACTACTATACTTATACTCGTATGTATATAGATTATAGGCTTATAAGTACATACTATGTTCTGGTATTGAGTAGGTAAAATTTCCATTGTCAATGTCAATGTCATGGTCTTTAAAAATAAAAAAAGAGGTCATTATAAAGTTATAAAAGTCCTCAAACTCTTACTCAAAGTCATTATTTATTTATTAGACTGCGACTGGAAGGACTCAGCATGAAATTAATAGCATTTATAATTACAGCAGTTTTAATTTCAATTAAATTACAATCTCTGCCTCATGTGCTAAGCTTCTCAACAACAAGTCAGAGTTCAATAAAAAGAGTGAATATTTTAGAAAATCTCAGCCCTCTGGAACAAATCCCCTACTTATTTCCAGAATTCTTCAATGGAACTTCTCTATACCCTTATGGAAGGCTACACAGCTCGAGACAACTTTCTATACATGGTACAGTACAGCTCTATATCTCTATAAAGTATTTTATTAATATAGGATACCTTCTACTATAATATGTATCTTTTAATTTTGCAATAATTTGTTTCATATTTTTTTAAGGAAATAATGAGACCAGAAGATTTTTATTAGAGCCAACACTTCGACTAGGAACAATGGCTACGAGATTTGGACTTTTTACAATTTGTAATTTATTTTGCTCATTTTTTGTTCAAAGTATGTGTACGAATTATATGCATGATTATTTTATCTTTTTTTGAATAAAAAATCATTTAACAATTAAGCATCATTTTAATTTGCTCAATGTCCAAAAAAATACCAATTTATAATAGATAGGTACTTAAGGTAGGTACTTAAGTACCCTACGACTATTAACTTACGATTAATTAGATTAGATACACAAAATACTACAAGCAAAATACTACAAGTCTAGCTTCTCTATCTAGACTCAAAGGTATGTTACCTAAAATATACCTTACCTAGGTACTTTGTTGATTAGAACTTAGAAATTAGCTGGAATTGGACTTGGACAACTGGAGTAATAGTACTAACAAAGGTATTTAGGGACAAGGGAACAGACCTTCCTGTAGCCCTAGACGCCTAATCTTATACCTTGATACTTGACACAGTAAGTACAGTACAAATGATGCCTTATCAAAAGATATCTTTGCCAATTTCAAAGGTTTTAGAAGATTCTAATCTAAAAACCATGATTTTTATCTCACCATCGCAATCGCATCGGCAAAAGCCAAACAAAATCCTTGTAAAGAATACAATTTTTGAGACTTTTGAAATCCCGACTTTGCAAAATCAGCAATTCTTTATTTATTTTATGACTGAGGCTTGTCGGTAGTCGGTGGGTGTGACAAAAACAGCGATATTTATAAGGCAAATTCATAAAATTACCAGAAAAATGTCTGAATTCAAGTTCAAGGATTCTCTACTAAATAAGGCATCTATTATGTCATAATCAAGGTCCAGGGCTACAGAAAGGTTTGTTCCCTTCCTTGCCTTGCCTGCCTATACTATACTCTATTCTATTTCTATTTTCTATTATATACCTATACTCTATACTTGGAGGATTTTGGTTTGGTTTTGGAATTTGGATTTGGATTTGGATTCCAAATTTTGGAATTGGAAATTGGAATAGTTTTATTGAGATACCCCATAAAATCAGATGTAAAAAATAATAGCCAAAAGTTGACCAGTTTTAAAAATCAACAATCTAAAACTAACTGCAATCTGCAATATATATCAACATCAATAAAAATAAAAATAAAAATGAAATTAATTTTAATTCTAAAATAAGATTTTTAATTGTTAAAATTCAATTGTTATAAATGCATTTTTGACCTAGAGAATCGGTACAATTAAAAATTGAAATGGGTGGTGATGATATACCGAAAAAATGGCTAGGGTGTCCCAAATTCTCATGTCAACTCATAGCTGACAAGTTCTTTTGTTTTAAGACCCCATTGTCAAAGAAGTTTACAAACAGTATTCAACAATCGGTCTGGAGAAATGGTCAAAATGGTCATGAATTAAATGCTGATGATGAATATTTCACCATTAAAAATGTACTCGACTCGTGTGAGGATCTGGCATCACAATCACAATCACAGGTAATTATCTAACTCCTCTTAAATCTCGAGATCTACTCTACTCTACTAGATGAATATTTAATTCAGCTCTGAAAAATCACATTATGGACTAGAATTTTGTAGGTATTTGGTCAACAATGGGTTTTTCAGGGCTGAATTAAATTAATAGACTTATGAACTAGACATAGTTTAAAAAGTTGATAGCCAAAAATCTGCTTATTTATGAATCTAATTTTTAGTTATTTATCAGTACTTTCTTAAATATCACTTAAATTAAATTCGGCTCTGAAAAAATACATTTTGACATCTTATTTGCAGTTGTATTACTTATGAAAGTGGAGTCAACTTTGGGTTTTTCAGAGCTGATTGAAATGTATAAAACTTATTTTATAATATTATGTATAGTACCTATACATAGTATCATCTAGTATTAAAATATTTATTGCTAGTCTATTATTCTTTAGTCTCTATTATTTTATTTGTCTATTATTTTTTAGGATAGTGGCAATGGTAATAGGAGGGAAATCAAAACCTGGATTAACTTGACAAACACCACCAGATATTTTGATTCAAGGGATGTTGAGAAAGCAGGGATTAGTTATTATCATCTGGCTGTTGAAGGTAATTTTTTGGTTATTTTATAATTTATATATTATTTTGGAGTATTAGAATTATAAAACCATTGATAATTGATGCTGATGTTCATGTTTTTTTAATTTTAAAGGTGGACCAGATGCATCACCAAAACCATCGATAATTTTTAAATTTAATAACATTTGTAAATCAGCTGAAATAGGATCTGTGATTGGTGTTCATTGTACACATGGATTTAATCGAACGGGATTTCTTATCTGTTCATACTTGGTTGAATTGGGTGGACTGTCGATTGACGAAGCTATAGCTAATTTTAAAGCACATCGACCACCTGGGATATATAGGTATGAATAATAAGACTTTATAAAGATTTTAAAAAGCATTAATAAGTAAATTATGTTGTGAGTGTAAGTATAAGATGAATAATTTGATATTTTGTTTATTTTAGAGAAGGGTTATTAAAGCAACTTGTTAGTAAATATGGAGGATCAAAAATATCAACAATAGCTCCTCCAACACCATCATGGTTTATATACTCAGAAAATACACGACCAACAAAATCAGCTTATGTGAATAACTATAACTGGAGAAATAATGAGATACTTCAACAAAATAATGTTGAAGTACCTGAAATACCAATTTATCCAGAGCAATATAATCCAGATAATAATTTTATTAGTTTTGAAGAGACTCGAATAATTCAACGAAGAGAAGGTGATGGGATTCATAGATCAAATTCAAGAGATCATCAACAGCAGCAAAGAAATAGATCAGAAAGTAGAAGTAGAAAAAGTAGATTTGAAGATGCACCAAATTATTCCTCAGCTTCAGCAGAGCACCATGCAAGTTCAAACTATACTAATAATTATCAGTATCAACAAAACCACGTTCATCAACATCAACAATTCCCTAACTCAAATCAATATAACAATACTAGAATAAATCATATAAACCATATAAACTACAGTAATCCTTATGAATCCAGTAGAAATGACTACTACTATCAACAAAATTATGATCTAGGAAATTCAAGTAATCATCAAAATCAAGGTAGAGAAAGTCATCGAGATAATGTTCCAAGAAGCAGCCACAGAAGATGGTATGATGATGATTACAATTCAGATAATAATTGGAGAAGTGATCGCAATCGAACTAGTATAAATCAAAGCCAAAATCCTCAAAGAAATCCATTAGATGAATATTAAAGTACACGAAGAAAGTGACAAAATTAAATTAGAGATTATTCGTAAAATATTAAAATACATTTTTAGTGGTATTCTACACTCAAATTACAATTTTGAAACCCTAGTTTAGTATAGATCTAGTTAAAGCAATCAAAAATAAGCATAGACGAAAACAAGGATTTAAAATTGAAAATGGGGATAAGAATATCATTAATTCTTCGTTTTTTTTTATTTAAAAAAATTAAACTAAAACTTACTGCTGTATATTTCAAAATAAAAATCACAAATTTTTTACTTAGGATTAGTTGTGATGTGATATTTGAAATACTATTTCTTTAAATCTTAAAAATTTATAAAATAGTTCTATTTCTACCATCTACAATTACATAAATAATATGGCTAGGCACCTATCAAAAATATTTTTATATTTTTGTTAATCATTTTATTTGACAAGTATTAAGTATTACCTACCTTTAAGAATTTAGAATAAGAATAATAAACTGAAAAGCTTTTATACAGTATATGTACTGATATTTAAAAATAATAAAAATATCTCTTTTCCTCAAATCATTGTTTCATTACTCATTAAAATCTGTTAAAATTAACTAATCTACCACCTAATATTTAAATTGAGAGAATTGTAAATTGTAATTGTAGAAGTATTTCTTGCTTTCAAAATTCTTATCAACTTAGCTAGGTTAGATAAGTAGGGTACTTCATTATTATTATTACATAAGTACCTACATTTTTTTATAAAAATGTTCTCTTATATTAATATTAAGTTCATATTACCTACCTAGTAATACTACCCTACTATACTAATCCTAAGTAATTGATCAGACATTTAAAATTCAAAATAGATCAGTTATCAGATCAGAAAGTGTTACCTAATTTTGATTCCATGTTGATATTTATGTTTAAAAAATTCTTTACTTATTTATTTTTGGTCCTTTAAAAATCAAATACCTTTCATTATATTTTACACTGAGAATTTGGACATTACATTGAGATAAAATACATAATATTATTTAACTTATTCACCTTTAAAAAAGATTATAATAAGAATTATTGTTAATTGCTTAATATAATAATTAAAGATTAATTTAGTATAAAAGGTTAAGGTTAAATAATATAAAGTATAAAACCTAACCTAGCTTAATTAGTAAAAAGTTTGTTTTCATTATATTTAATATAACATTTAATTTTTTCTTAACTTGATTCGCATTCACATTCACATCGTCGAAACCAAAAGTTATAGTCCAAACACCACTCAATACTGTAAAAAATAAAATAAAAAAATAAATTATGAAATATATGCAATAGATAGAAAAGTATTTACTATACTTTAGACTTTAACTAAAAAGTTTAAAATAAAGTTAATAATTTATAAATAATTTAATACAGGTTACTATTAAACTTTATGCATAATTAATATTACCAAGAAATTTAATGCGTCAGTTCGAGCATAAAACTTTTGTCGATTGGGCTGGGGAACAACATTCAAAGACAACGTATGAAAGAAAGGTCGCATTGGTCCATAATTTCCAAATTTATTTGCCATTCGTCCAAATACGAGAATCGAAATCGCTTTTCCAGCTGACTCGAAGGCGTTCAACTGTAAAATTAAATCATTAATATAAATCATTTCTAAATAATTATACGAATTCATAAATAGTTATTTTAAAAAAAAATAATACGAGTCAACACTTACGTAGGTAATCTCGACAAAGCATCCGTAGTAATTATGATATTTAAGAATGTTTTTTATGTTTTCTGCCCCGATAACTATTGGATAGCCTCCATGAGTGAACTTAGTGTCTGTACCGTGGAAGCGATAAATAAACTCTGGTCCTAGAAGAAGAATAAATAAATAAAAAGAATGTTAAAACGCAGTTAATGTACCCACGACCTACAATGAAACTTTTAGGTATATAAAACGAGACCATTATTAAATTAAAGCCCCTTAAACCTTAAATTATATAGAGAGTCTTTCAAAATTAATAATTTTATAAAATAAACTGTTGAACATAAAAGCTCGAGAAAATTTTTTATTGGTATTCTATTCCTATCGATAAAGATTTGATTTGAGGAAAGGAATTAACTTATAAATAATGTGCCTGATGTTTTTAGATAATTAGATTAGATAATTCTGTCTGTGGATAATAAAATAAAGATCACTAATCTCAAATGGTGATGTACGAGTAGAGTATGTTGTAAACTCTGTATAAGATAAGGTACTCCTTTGTTTCATTTTATAAAAGATAAATGTACCTACCTATATTATAAAGTACCAATTAAAATAAAAATGTCCATGAATTGTTTTGATTGATAAAACTTGATCTAGAGCCTAGAAAGACATGTTAATTCTAAACAATTCTCTTTTTCAAGTTCCAAGAAACTCGTGTCAACAAGAATACAAGAGGCTTTATTCTTTATCTTTATTGATATAATACCTAATTATAATTATATTATTTATAAGATCTCGATCTCATTCTCATGCAAGCAAGGCTAATACCGCCTTTAAATATCTAGGTTTTGGTATTTTAATTTATAAAATAAGGAATTAAATTAACTCACCTTGACCAAGAAGCCTATAGTATTGATTTATATACGCTTTGGCCAGGGCCATAATGCTGACATCGCCATTCGCGTCCATGAGTAATTCGATATCATCCTTGCCCTTGTTGTCAGAAGGAGAAGGAGGTGGAGGAGCAGCAGCACTACGATTACCATCAGCATTCCCTTTAGAAGTACCAGCAAGAACAGCTGCATCATTCCCTTTAGAAGAACCAGCAGCAACAGCTGCATAACTTCGTCCTTCTTT
>JAQIXA010001198.1:0-27489 GCA_034699045.1 Nanhermannia cf. coronata Gr-Ori-00579 | reverse complement strand
CTCCAAATGACCTAAAAAATCGATTGGTGATGTTATTTTGGCAAAGATCGCGTTTTTGAAATTCACCCCAGTGTGATTTGGCTCTAAAAAGCCGTACAGTAAATTGTGGGTTGAAAGGATAGGAAATTCAAATATGGGTCTCTTTTTCTGAAATTTTGCATTTTGATTGTGTTGTATTTGAATCTAATTCTAATTATTTTATTTAGTCATTTAATTGTGAATGGTATCAAGTTAATTGTCATAAATTATTGAAATAAGGATGATAAAGGTCATTTTGTAGGTCTTGTCTGCCCATTTTTGTGTTGACCGTTGAAGGCTGAAGGTCCAGATCCAGAAAAGGTAAGTAAGTCATTAAACTTAAAGGTATATATTTATAGATTATAGATAAGTTTCATTTTAATTGTAATTATTTGCATTTTTAATTTCTAGATATGATTATAAACTACATTGTCCTCATACTGTTCGTTGGAATAAGAATTAATTTGGCTGATACATCGTCAAGCCGAGTCCTGGAGCTGAGTGATAAGTAAGTATTTACCTCTAAAGAATTATGTTTTTAATTATGTAATCTATTCAGCTTTGAAATACCTGATTCTGAATTGAAGATTTTTATATGCATTTACGTTTTAAATCTTATGATAAGGCTTTTCAGAGTTGAATTTTTATAAGGTATGAAGTATGATCATTAAGTTTTAGGATAGGATATTTATGTTAGTACTTATAATACTAATAGTTTATTCAGCTTTGAAATACCCGATTTGAGCCTTTCATATGAATTATATATGATGTATGATTATAATATTATGTACCTAGACCTATGCCTATACCATATAATATAATGTAAGATTTCTGATGTACCTTTTTTTTTTTTAGATTTTTAGAACATAAATCAAAAGGAATTTGGCTAATTAAGGTAAGATAAATGAAATTAAGTATGTACATTACATGATTCATTTTGTAAATTGAGCTATTTCTATTTCTTTCAATTTGAAAGTTTTATGCACCATGGTGTGGACATTGCAAGTAGGTTAAAGATTTTGCTCATTGATTTTGACTTTTTGTGATTTCTAAAGGGTTTATCTTAATTTGAGTTAAATGTCTGTTTTTAATTGTAGGAAGTTGGAGCCTGTTTTTAACCATGTAGCTCAAGCTTTACATAATACACCTGTACGGGTTGCTCGAATTGATTGTACAAGATTTCCTACAGTGGCTAATGAATTTAATATTAATTCATTTCCTACAATTATTTTGTAAGTTTAGAAGTTTCCTACATTAGTATGTTGTTGATTAGATTAAAAAATTTACTGTTTTTTATTTAGTTTAAAAGGTGATTTAAGACATGTATTCAAGGGGGATCGAACAAGTGAAGAATTAATAAACTATGCTAAAAGGATGAGTGGACCAAATATTAAAGTTGTTAAAGAAAAGGGGAAAATGGACTTGACTGAATTAACTGAAAGCGAAAATGTTATTGTTGGATATGTTGACGAAAATCATGAGCCTGGCTCTTTATATGTAAGTACTGATTGCAGATTCTACACAATATATTACTCTAGAACCAGAACTAGAATAATTTCTTTTCTATTAATAATTTGTAGGAAATCTTCAACAAAACTGCACAAGATTTCCAGCATCATCTTAATTTCTACCACTTTCATATTGATCAACTATCACACGATGAAGCTATGAAAGATGTAAGCTTCTGATTTAAAACTTTATCTAATGAGTAGGTAGCTCATTTATCTAAATTGACTTTTATTGTTTTTCAGAAAAAGCTTCCACTTGTATTTCTTAGAAGAGATGATCGTGCTTCACAAATGACCGTTTATTTTGATGGAGAACCAGAATATTTGACTCACTCTAATCTTGCCAGATTGTTAAAACGTGAAAGATGGAATATTTTTGTCAAAGTGACAAGATCCAACTTTCAGTCTCTACTTGAAACACAAAAGTTCATTGTATTGGCAATAGTGGAAGAGGATAAGCTTGGACGAGTTACTGACGAGATGCTTGAGTAAAGAATAATTCATATAAATTCTAACCTATTATATCCAATCCAATAAGCATAATTTTACAATTTTATTATTTATTGTAGATTCAGTGAAATGATTAACTCGGTAAACTTGAAGAATTTTGACAAATATAGAGAGTAAGTAAAAAAAAAGTACATCTTATTTTTATCTAATCTATTTTTAATCTGTATTTTTATTCTGAAATTAGAAATTTTCAATTTGGTTGGGTTGGAACACCTGAATTAGCTAATTCAATAGCGTAAGTTTTCTCCTACATATTATAATTTAGGTAATTTAAAAATCTCTTTTTATCTTTTTTAGAATGATGGAATTACCAATTCCTTCGCTTTTGGTGGTAAATTCGACATCTTATCATCACTATATTCCAGAAGATGATCCCAAACAACTTACTGAAAAAGCAATAGAGGTTTTCCTTGATCAACTTCTAAATGATTCTGTTTATGTAAGTTTTCCATTTTCCTTTTAAGCTTTAAATATTTATCAACTATTCTGATTTTATTGTCTATTCATTCAGTTAATTCGTCGCTGAAAAACAGATTTTGGCTCAATTTTCATCTATTTAATAGTGCAATTGAGTCGAGTGAAAGTTTTTCAGAGCTGAATTAAATGTATAGTCTGCACAATTACAAACCATGCTAATTATAATACTTTAGGCGTATGGAGGAAATACCATAGGTGTTCGACTCTACAGATCTTATTATGAAGCTAAAAACTCTTTAGTCGATATGTGGGTTGGGAATCCTGTTTTGACTGTAGTCTTATTTGGCCTGCCAATTGGATTTTTGTCACTTATCTGCTATTCAATTTGTTGTGCCGATTTATTAGACGATACTTCAGGACAAGAGGAGGAAGAAGAATTATTGGGTAAGTGTATAATTTCTTATCGTTTAAAAATCTTCTTAACTAGGTAATACATGGAAATTATTAAATAATTTCTTATTCTTTTTAGATGATCATCACGAGAAAAACGAATAAAAAAATGGTACTCAACTATTTTGTAAGCTCTAATTGTAAGCCAAATAGTATCCTTAATTATACTTTTATATAGGTTAGTTAAATAGGATTCTCTACTTAAGCCAAATGCTCTTTATTTAAATTTGACTTGTATTCTAGTCAGCATTACATATATTCGTATTGATATAATACCTAGTATTTTATTTGTTGTGATTTTTTAAAATTATTGTCTTCTATTTTTATCAAAAAGTTTATAATTATTTTTGACTAGATTTTTTTTAAATAGATAGACATGTAAAGTACATAATATATTTAGGTAAGTATTTTTTGCATTTTTCCAGATATATTTATAAAATGTACAAAATATCCAAGTTTCAAGAAGCTTTAAAAAATAAAATAAACTAGATTTTTCAAATGAAATCCTAAAATATCAAAGCAAATTAAGTTAGATTCAGATTTCTTATGATAATTTCAATTTTTTTTATTAAACAAATACAATCATATAAAGAGAAAATCACAATAATCGATATCATTTAAAAATTCAATAGTTCAGTAGGTAAAGAATACAATTTTATTTTGGATTTTTTTAGAAAGATTTTTTTTTATAGATTTATAAGATTCACGATACGAGAACGACAACGATATAACAAAAATCTTTAAAAAATTAACTTATTTTAAACCTTAACTAGATATCTAAAAAGTATTAGAAAACAAAACATGCTTATTAACCTATTTACTCCTATTCTTGAATTTTCTTATTTACAATTTATCTCTAATCTTAAAAAGTAGTTTAGGTGGATTAATATCTTTAAATTCATAATGCAAATTTCTTACTTTTTGGTTGAATTGTCATTTTAACTTGAAATATTTTTACTTAGGATCTATTGATTTAGTTCAGCTCTGAAAAGACAAATTTTAGTCTAATTTTAGATTTGTAAAATTGAGGTCAAAATCTGATTTGTCAGAGTTGAAATAACTGAATAGACCATACTTGTAGGTAAAATTCATAAAGCTCCATTATTTTAAAAAAGATCTTAAAATTAGAAATTCTTAAATTGATCTTACAAATACAATAATCTATGGTGGTAGGGTACTTAGGTTTGGTACTGTAACCGTTGCTCGAAAGTCATTTGCTCGAACGTCACTTGCTCGAACGACGGTTGCTCGAAAAATGGCGTCATTTGCTCGAATAATAGCTAATAGTAATTTGCATTGCTTTTAAACCTTTATCACAACTATAAATCGAATTTTCGATCTGATCTGTTCTGTTAGGATATTTAATAAACAATTTAAATGGATTTTGAAATTTTGAGCCTGGAATGTTAGCCAAAAATCGAGCCATTCCCATACATTTGATTCAAGAACCCTAATAAGTGGAAAATGCTATTAATTAGGATCTATCTAATCAAATATGATCATTTAGATTTGCGGATCTAGATACCCCAGAGTGACCCGCGCGCTTCATCGATTAAGGGGTTGCAGTTGGTTTGTAGCGAAAAGGTGAACTGCTAACCGTAGAAATTTGATACCCTGATTTTTAAAACTCAGAAAATAAACATGAGAAATTTTTTCGACCTACAACATAAACATAACATAAACATAAGGAAATTTTCTGACCCATAATATGTATTTTCGAGCAAATGACGCTATTTTTCGAGCAAGTGACGCCTCTTTTTTTCGAGCAAGTGACGTTCGAGCATCTGGTTTTCGAGCAACTGTTATAGAATCCTTATAAATATATTTGACCGTAGTATCCGTAGTCCGTAGCCCGTAGTCCTTAGTCCGTAGTAGGTCTATTATTATGGTGAAATAAATCTCATTGACTCATTAATAAATTAGGTTAAGTGCCTATAAAGCACCAAAGTGCTCAATTGGGTCAATTGAATTATAAAAAAATCTGCGGTAGATTTGCGTTTATGTATTTTATTTTTATCCCCTTTTTTTCAAAATTAAGTGGGTTTCCGAGATATGAAATTGAAATGCATTTTTACTACATTATACTAGTACTAGAGTAATACTAGTAGGTACTTACACAAGTATTACAATATTGAAAATAGATATAAAATAATTCATATTTTGAGTCTCAGAATCAGAAGGGGAAAGTTTTTATTTTATGAACATTTCTCTGTATTACAAACTAAAATATATTGTGAATTAGATAAGGGTGGAGTTGAGCAAAAAAAATGCATTAAAGGAAATGAATTCAGTATTCAAAATCATCAAATTTATTACATTATTATTGAGCACTAAAAATTACTATTATAATCATATGCATATGCTCGATAAGACACCCACTTTAACTCACTCGAACTCTCGTTGATAAACACTCGAAAAAAAACCAAGTTCAAATATAAACCACCAAAAAAACCATTTTTTTGATGTAATTCTACCCTAGTTTAGGGCACAAGTACATTTGATAGTATAAAGAAAGTTAAAAAGCCAAAATATCTAGATTATAAACAAAAAATCTAGATTTTATTTGACAATTTTTAAGTTATTTATGAACTTTTTTGAGATATTCTTGTAGGGTACTATATATTCTTAAGGTTTTCAGAATTGAATGAAATTTTTATAAAAGAGATGAAATTTTAGGTTTTTGATTATAATTTTGACAATTTTTTGACTTGATTAGGCCTAGAAGTCTGCATTTTTGGTCAAACAAATGTGATTTTTGACATTTTTGTCATTTATTTTAGTGATAAGGATAAGAGATGGTCAAAATATATCACTGAATTTTTAATTCCAAATTAATCAAGCGAGTGTAATTTTGTTGACTTTGTGGGCTCGACAATTTTTCTCTAGGGCTTTTCAAAGTTGATGATTTTTATTTTTTGCTCAAAAATTTTGTTTGCTCAAAAAACTCTTTCAAAAAATTATTTGATCGATTGACTTTCATTTAGAAATTAAGAGCTGAACAAATATCATATAAATGCTCTAAATATAGTAGGGTACCTATACTTGAAGTAAAATATAGTATCCGTAAGGTCTAGGTATTTTAAATAATTTTACTTTGCAAATTAGACTACCTATCTCAATTAAACAGATGTCGAAAGATTTTTCAAAAAAAATATGGCTATGATAATTATTGTACTTGTAATACATATCAGTAGTTTAGTAAGGTACGAGTATGTCTATAGCTGATCTATTTATATTCAAAGAAATTATTTGAATAATTAAATTACAAGCAAGTTTACAAAAGTCCTATTTTAGATTATTAGGATTAAGATTCAAAATTTCTGAGATATTTTTATAAACCACAATGATAAATCTACATTTCTTATCACGACTTAATTTTGCTTATCAAACAAATTGACATTGATAAGCAAAATCAATCTATCGCTATTTTCTATTATTGTGCTTAAAATTAAATATATGAAAAGAAAACTATTTGAATATCTTAATTACTCAATTAGGATTATAATTAACTGAAATTGATATGCAAATTAACGTGATAAGAAATGGGTATAAAAAGCTCAAATTTTTCGAAAAAAGCCTCATTCCGTTCTCAAACTTGACACAGACTTTAAATACTTACTACTATCCGTACATACACAATTTGATGTATCATGTTTAAAATTTGAACATTAATTTTGAAGTAATAAATTAAATTAGTCTAATTGATACAGGTAAAGGTATTGAACAGTACTGAGTACAGTGTTTGATGTACTTTAAGATTATCAAATGTTGCAAAGATACATCAGTCATCAGAATCATTTGAATGCCAGGCTAAAAAAAAATTTTATTATTTTTTGATTTTTACAAGTCCTCAGGAATCTTGAAGTCAGTTCTTGACTTTGGGTTTGAAAATTGTTCTAATTGTATACTATACTACCTATATATAGTCGCTTTAAATATCATAAGTAATATTTAAAAGACATTTCCATTCTGTAAAAGTCTAAGAATTTGATTCAAAAAATCTGAAACTTTTGTTCATTTCGGGGAACAAAAAAAAGAGAGAGAAAAAAAGTTTTTTGATCAGTTTTTTTTTCAGAGATTTTTTCAACTACATAATTAACCTCCTGCCAGTGTGCCAGCTTGTAATTTATAACTGCTCTTTTCAAGCCAAAAAAGTTGAAAAAACTCTTATTCTTGTAAACCATGATAGTTATAGTATAGTATTTTATAGTACAAGTAGTAGAAAAATCTCTCTTTTTTTTCATTTCAAAAAGCTGGAGAAATGAAAAAAATTGCACTTCAGCTCAATTCCATTAGATATAATAAGCTCGAGTAAAACATGGAAAAGAATCCCATGGGAAACATTCATAAGAAGCTAGATCTCTGAATTGGAGAATAATATATTTCTACTTGTCTTGAATTTTATTTTATTTTTATAAAAGTTAATTTAAAGGATTATTGTAAGAGCGAAGCGAGCATTTACTATTTATACTTTTATAAAAAAGTTTGTCCAAAAATACGAGTATAGGGTCAAATACAGATATAACCAAAATAGGAATGAAATTAATCTTAAGTAAAAAAAAAAATTGGTTAAATTTTTTCAAATATTTTCAAAAAGTCAAATTTAAATATAAAAATTCTGATTTTGTTTGTATAGTATTAGTAGATTCAAAAATTAAGGAAATAATTACAAATAGTTAAAAGAGCAAGTATCCTAATTGGAAAACTAAAAATTTTACAAGATACTCAAGTTTTTCGTACATCTTAAAATTCAATTTTGAAGTTTTTTCCTAAGTAAAATCATCAAATGGATAAAAACTCATTTTAAATTTTTAAATTACAGTTAAATTACCATTTTAAATTACCACTATATAATAAGTAGTACTCTGAAATTTACAAAATTTTGATTTTGGTTCATCTTTTCATAAAAATTTCGAGTTTTTTCCATTTGGATTCGGGTTTCTGAATTTTATGTACATTTAAAACCATTAATGCCTTATACTATACTGTAGTTGTGCGAGCGAACCGATCACTTAATATTCAACTTTGCTTGAACTTTATCTGTCAGTCTTTTAGTTCGCGGGAAAACAAAGACGATTGGACTGATTTACTCCTAAACCAAAAAAAGATTCTTATAGAGTCTAGTTGTGCTATTTTGACAAAAATTTCAGATTTCCCTGTCCCTTATGGTACTAATGATGAACCCTTTAAGGGTCCATTATTATAATCAAATGAGGAAAAAATCAAAAATAAGAGTAACAATAGGGATAATCGATGACAGAGATTCTAAATTTGAAAATCGTTTGACCCGAAAGTTGATCTATGACCCCAAAAAATGGGGTTATGGGATGCTTTTAAAGTAAAGCTTTCCTCTCACAATTGATAAAAAGAGAAGTTAATTTAATCCTAGTATCAATATAGTAGCACCAAGTTACTTACTTCAACTTATACATAGAAGAATATTTGGTCGGATTTTTGAATAAAACTCAATTTTTACAAGTAGGTACCTAAAAATTCTCAAAAAGTCTACTTAAAAGTACCATGTCTTTAATAAAAATATCAAAAATTCATCGATTTCACAATTCTACCATATTATTTATGAGACCAAAGTTTAGAATTTGAAGATTTTTGCATTTCTGTTAATCTGAATAGGTAAATTACTGTTTTGATTCAAAAAATCATAAAATTTTTAAAGAATAATAGCTATGTATCACCTTCACCTTTCATACAAAATTTGATCGAGTCTTTTACCGATACTTAACACAAAAAAATTTGACTATTTATATTTGATAAAAAACTAAAAGACTAAATTGATAAATTTTGAAAAGTTGCATTTAAAAAGAGTTTTTTGAGAAAATTTGCTTATTTTTACGAAATATTTGAAGATTTTTGAGCTAAAATCCGACTTTATAAGTATGTATATATAGCAAGCATTCTAATCTTACAGTCATTGGTTCTTTGTACAAGGATCAAATCTCAACAACTTGATTTATGCCTTGAAAAAAAGAGAAAAAAAAAATTGGAATTTTTAAGTACTTAGGTATGTTTAATGGTACTTACTACATACTATGGATTAGATTATATAGTGAACAAAAGAGCCAATTGTTTTTTTCGCCTTTTGATGGTTTGGGTGAAGTCCAAAGATAAAAATCAGATTTAAAATGAGATTATTACATATTATTATTACATATTATTAGGGACTAGTAACCCTTACTGCTGAATTATTTTGTTTTGGGATACATATGTCGACATATTTTACTTTTTACATGTAATCATTTGTGATCATAATGTACTCATCAGATGGGCTAATTTATTCAGAAAATGGAAAAATGTGAGTTAAGGGAATTGAGTTAGCTTGCACTTATTGTGCATACCAGAGATCTGCTAAAAATTTCCAAAAAAGCTCATTTTGTCTAAAAATTTTCAAGTTTCAAGTAGTAAAGATACCTAAAATTTTGTACTTTGTTCAATAATATTCTAAAAATCTCAAAAATATCGAGATTAATTTTGAATTTATTTTCAAAAATCTTTCATTTTTTCAAGTTTTTAGAATAAATTTGGATATTTTAAACTTCAAAAATATCTAAAAAGCTTTTAAAATGTATTTTAGACAAATTTTTGAGAATTTATGAACTTACCTTATAAATACAAGTATTTCAAAGGATGTATTTGGCTTTCAGGCCTTTCCATACAGATTAGTAAATCTCATATAAAGGCCAGAAAGCCCATTATAACTCGAAGATATCCCTTATGATATTTTTGAATAAAATCCTCGTATACTCTAGTACCCTACTGTCTATAAGCATTTATTGAATAAGAAAATGCTCATACGATTTTCTTTTTACTTTTCAAGCTTAGATATTTTGTACACTTGTATTGTTAACACTTGAAATTTTTTCAAAATTATGGATTTTTGGTTTAGTTTGCTATTTGAAATACATATGTAGGTATATGCGAGCTAATAAGTCTCCTAATAAGTAATGATAATCATCGTAGGATCTAGATGGGTATTTGAGTGAACAACAAGTTGGGTGAGCCCATAAGGGGAAAGAAAATTAAGAGATTTGTCACTCTCAAAAACTCCGAGGGAGGCTTGAAATTCGAAATAAAAATTCAAAATACCCTTATACTACTTCTAGTACTAATACTACAATATATAAATACTTTGTACATGGTGACTCAAATTTCTTCAAAAGATGCTAAAATTTATTTGAAAATTTCTTGAATCACGAACTTTTCCAGGATTATTAAAAGCTTTATGTAATGGAAATTGAAGCTATTTGTAATTTTGAGTAGTCATTTTGAGTAGAATTTTGAATTTTTTAGAAATATTTTGAAACTTTGATAAATATAGTAGTATTTGTCCAGAGTAAAATATAGCTATTTTAGTGTTAAAATCCCAAATTTTGAGTTTTGTGTGATCTATTTATGAGTTTCTCTGTATAAATAGAAATATTATAATGTAAAATATAGCTATTTTGGAGCACAAGCTCTCCTTTATTTTAGCTTTTTGATTTATGAATTTGCTTCTGTTCTCAAAAAGTTTCTCAGTTTGGGTTTGGGGGAAAGTAAGAAAAAAGTAAAGTTGCTTTATTTTACTTTTAATACCTATAACTTACTACTAGTAAAGTATCTATCGTATTTTATAAACTAAAATTTATGATTATGAAAGCCACCCAAAGACCTTTGGGAGAGACACATGGCCTGGGTATTCATCATTTTATGAGGATTTTTGAAAACTTAATTCCATTTAAATTAGAATTTTGCCCATCATCCCATTAAAATTAAACAACCTACAACTAAATTACTTTTTAATCTTGTAATTAGTCTTATTTAAAATTAATAGCTCGTCCATTCCAACACATTTTTTAATATAAAAGTGCCATAAAAACCTTTAAAAACAGTTTTAAAAGTAAAAGTACCTATGTATTTAAGATTTGAAATCTTAAAAACACAATCTTAAAATTTGGTTAACTTAGGTATAGTTTCTACTTGTAATAAAATGCAAAAATTTCATGTTTTTTCAAAATGATGCCTCAAAATTTGTAAGAATTATACCCTAAAATTCTTTCAGTTTAGTTTGAAATTTCCTGTCAATTGATCGCAAAACTAATCAAAAGGTGATATATCTATATAAGCGATTATAGTCCAGAAGTCCATTTATCCAACGATATATACCGACAACATAATATAACGATAGTAGGTCTAATTTACTATATCTCAACCGATAGAGATATCCTTTTCAAATAATCTATATTATTTGAAAATCTCATCACTATTTTGGTTGAATTAACCCCTATATTTTTGGTCTAACTCTTTGCTCTAACCCTAAATCTTTATAAATATTAACTTAAACTTAATCTAAATGAAAAGCTTTTGGGTTAATTTCGTACAGGGATAAAGTTAGACCAAAAATATAGTGGCAAATTCAGCCAAAATATTGTGAAATTAAACTCAAATCTTTGAAAAATTGTCTAGATTGAGCTTTTCAGATGGATTCACAACTTTTAAAATTCAACCAAATCTCATGACTTTTAAATTTAGATTTCTAGAAATTCGAAATTTTAAGATTTGCAATTCAGACAAAGAGATTTGTATCTCTTGACTTGACTTTTAATAGTCCTAAAAGGAATTCGGACATTCAAAGAATTTCACTTTTTTGGTTTTTTTTGTTCTTTCATCCAAAAACCTGCCCCTTATCCTACTACTCGTACTACTGTATTATTTCTTACAAATCTCACATATTCTATTCCAAAAAAATACCAAAATAAATTCTTTTGCTATAATTCCGACAAAATTCCTGTAACTTAAATCCATCGAGAAATACAAAAAAAATCCGAAAAGTCAAATTTGAGAAAGAAAGACACCCTTGTTGTTTGCCCAAAGAACTGTCAACCAGTCGGCTTTTGTAATATATGGGCTTGTCTTAAATTTCGAGAAAAAATTCGGATAGTTCATTCAAAACACCGAAATATTTGCCCTTATTTTTAAATTTAAATATTTAAAAATTGTATAAACCCATTTAATAATATGAAAAATACTACTTAAACAAATAAATTTCAAAATTTATTCAGATTTAAACAAAAATTTGAAGCATTCTTCTAAAAAATTTGAAATTATTTGCACCATTTTCTTTAACTTTAAAAATCGGCTTTACAAGTTCAAAAATTTACTACAGTATACTATATGAATCAGAGAACAGAGTAAAGATCTACACGCTTAATTTTGTCGAGATTTATAAAAAATATTTGAAAATTTATGACAAATTTTGATTATATTACTTACGTTTTAGCAATTTTTAGCAAAATTTTGAGTATTTTTTAGCTAGTTTTGATAGATCATAGACGTTAACAAACAAAAAAATTTAAATATAAAAATACGGACAAACCATTGGTATTTTTATTATACAGATAGAGGTTCTAAACTAAAGATAAACCTAATCTAATAATCAGAGTTTATTTGGTATATACTTATCCTTAGACCTTGGATACAATAAGGTTTCCTGTAAACAAGTTATGAATTTTGGCAACTTGATTAAATCTAAATCTAACCTTAATGACCAAGTTGTGAACATTAAAATTGGTTGTAAAAGGTCATCAAAAATGAAATCAAGTTGTTCTTTTTTTATTTTTTTTTATATTTATTGCATGTACTTACTGGTACTACTGGTACATTATGATGCATGTTAGGATACTCCTCGTATACTGGTAGTAATGAAATGAAGTTTTGAATTCATTTTAAGCGAAGGACTCATCATCATCAACTTTTACAAAAAGTCATGGATCATAAATTTTTTCTATTTTTCTCCCTCAAGGGACTTGTATTCAATCTGTAATGCACTAAAGATACATTATTTTATTATACTATAGTACCCTACTTAAGTAGGACTACTAGTAAAATGGTATATACTGATACAGATATATCATAGATAATCAAAAATCCCAGTGGATAATATTGTCATCAGAGTTTGTAAAAATCTAGAGATTGGGAAAATGCAAATGTTGAGACTTTCAGTGTCAATCTCATCAGATTTACAACAAGTAACTATTCACTTTTTAGAATAATTCTAGTAACATTTGCCACACTATCTTGGACCAGAAGCATTGAACTAGTCGGTATTAGGACCAGTTGTCTTTTAAAATTGCAATAAATCAATCTAAAAATAGGAAGATTCGGTTTTCAGGCCTTTGCATTTTAAACCTCATATACAGATAAAGGCAAGGGGATCCTTTATAACCCGAAGATATCTCGTAGATTGAAAATTTACTGTCTATCAAGGTAGAAAAATTGAAAAAGTTAGAAAAAGGTGCAAAAATCTTAAATTAATTCTATTTGTATTCATATATTCTTGCAAAATTTTGGTAAAAATTTTGATGTTAGAAAACAAAGGCCCATTTTTATACAATCAGAGTTTAAAAATGGATTTATGTAAAAAAATACTAGTTATAGACTCTAGGCAAATCAAATTTTAACAAAATTTCAAAGTAGGCAATTTTAGTTAAAATCAGAGATACTTTATATGTGGATAGTAAAATCTAGTAAATTTTATTTTTTACAAGTCTAAAAATTTAATCAAAATCACTGAAATTTTTATTCATTTTGTGGGATACTCTATCTAATCAAAATGTTAAAAATGAATTGAAAGTCAAAATTAAGTTGTAACAAAATGTTTTTCGGTAGGTACTTTTAAAAAATTTGAAATCGAATATAAGTTATTTATAAAATTGTGTCAAATTTGGTCTAAAATGAGATGAAACGATCAAAATTTTCAAAAAAAAATATGAGGCTTATAGGTCTGTTTACTTGCAAGTTTTGTGATTTGATTTTGATTTTGAGCTAAAAGCAAAAAGGGTCACCCTTTTCCTGATTTCCCATCAAACTCAAACGGAGTTTTTTGAGTTATGGTTTTTACCACGAGTGATATATTAATTGTGTTTTCTGGTATTGTAATTGAACTTACTGATACTATTTATTATTTTTATTATACAGATACAGATACTGATAGGGTTCTCTATCTCTATCTAATTCTATATATTACAATTACAATAGAATTTATTAAATGTGATGAGCTTTTTAGGTTTACAAAAATATTGCAGTACCCTACTTACTACCTACATAGTTCTCAACTAGTAACTCTTAAATAGATAATTTTGAGACCAAACCAGAACTGATTTCTCAATCCCTCTCCCTCAAATTTTGATCTTATTTTATGGTGAATTATTTGTAGCTTATTTTTAGAAACCCAGAACTGTATATTACATAATAATTATAAATATATTAAGACCTTACTAGCTTGTGAATTACATTGAATACTCGTAAAAGCTATTTTTTGAAATTTGACATTTGAAATTAATCTAAAAATTTGCTAAACTTCAATTTCAAATATATGAGATTTTTTCGAATTTTTTCGTTTCAAAAATAAAAACGTAGATCTCGGATTATTACTATTAGACTTTAGTGTATTTAAAATTTTAAATAGCTTGAATTTCTAGTCAAATAATTTTGTTATTTTTACATCTTGACAAATAAAAGCTTTAAAAAACTAATTTATGATTTGGCTAGTCGTTAATACGAGTTGCTCAAGATCCTTTTTACATTTTTTTAGACATTATTTTATGGCAGTAGTAATAATAGTAGTACTTATGTAAATTTTTTAAAAGGGGTAAAAGATTTAGTGACTTTTCAGGCGCTTAATTAATCTGAAAAAGTTAAAGATCTTTTTTTATTTCGAACCCGGATTTTCCTGGGCACTACACTTTAATGGATTTTAACAAGTAAGGTTCCACTTTTGCCAAAACCAAAATTTTAATTTTCAAAATTTCTTGAAAAACATGAATCTTGTACCTAACAGGTTAGGTTAGGTTATACTAGGTAAGTATCTAAACTTAGATACCTAGTATCTTTGGGCAAAAATACTAGGTATCTGAATGGATCAAATTAGGTAGCTACTTGAAAAATTTTGAAATTTCACAATTTATCAGAATTTCATTGATATCTTAAAGTTTCTTAAAATTTAGAGATTCTAATTCACAGTATAGATGTCTGAATTTCAAAAATAAGTCGATTTAATTAATCGTAAAACTATTTCCAATATCCTTATATCCAAAAAATTCATTGATTTTTTGTATATTTTCAGTGACCATTTTTTTAAAATATAGCCTAATTTAGTATAGAAAGAGTCAAAAGCCATTATTTTAAGAAGAAATATTTAGGTACCAAAAATTGTATACATTATGATTTTAGAAATACAGAGCAAACATACCTACTATTGATTCATACAAGATCAATTTGATGGATGAAACTGTGATAGGAGTATCACAATGATTTTGTACAAAAACTGTTACATAATATAAATGATAATTTTTTTAATAGGTCAATGAAGTATACTATTAACAATATGTCATTTGATGATATACATAAACTATGACGATGATGATAAAGTTATCTTTTAAAAATAAATTCAAACTGAAAATATGGAATTTTTTTATAAATGGCGTCAAATTTAGAATTATATTAAGTCCAATATAGAAAGATACAATCTCAAAATTTTCAAATTTTCTACATAAATCTTTTTTTAATTTGTAATTTTACGGACCTATGAAATTTTCAAAAAAAGTAGGCTCTAATTTAGTTCAAAAAGCGAATAAAAACCATAAAATTTTTGAAAAATTGATACTTTTATTCAAAATTTTGAACTTTTTAATAGGTATTTATCAAGATAGAATTTTTTTCTAAAATATCATTTGAACCCTTACTTGTAAATGTAAAATCTTGAGAACTCTCTCATAATGTTTTCATTTTCATTAGAGCCAGAAATATCCTTAAAATGTCCAAAGTACTTGAAGTACTAGTAGTAGGGTACTAATATAGTGTAATAGTATCATCATTTCCAGACTAAAATGTAGGTACATTATCTTCAGTATAAAGGCAAAGTCAAGTGACTTTTTAGGGACTGTAGAATAAATTAAATATGTATATTATGATCCTCATAAAGAAATGGAAGATTATAATGTATTAAAAGGGTAGAATTAGAGGGGAGAATTTGAGCTTATGCTTTCTTTACTAATCTGGAATTTGTATTTCGAATTTTGAGTTTTTGAGAACATTATTATTAAAAGTACTTAGCATTAATAGAGTGGGTCTCTTGGGGCGGGAAACTCGCGGGTTCTCTCGAGATCTGCCAAAATAACATAATCTAATCAAAAAGGACATATGTACTTTCAAATAGATATAACCTAAAAACATCTCAGTCATCAGCAAATACATTTAGCTCGCACATATCTACATTTTTTACAAAATAAATTGCAAATTTTTATCCAAATTTTGACATTAAAACATGAAAAGATACTCGTATATAGGTAGGTAAATTGAATTTTTAGTCATTTAAGTGCACCTTAAATGACAGTTTCATTTTTAATTCTTTGTAAAAAATCTAAATTAGCTCTGAAAAACCAGATTTTTCTCAATTTTTGAACTTTCACAATCAAAGCTGTACAATCTTTTATTCGATATTCGATATTTTAAGGCTTTGGTTTAGTACATTTTAAATTAGAATTTTGATTAAAATTTAAACAAATCCATATAAAGATAAGATATTATGATGAGAATTCAATGCCTTTATTTAGTTCAAATGTAAATCATATATTTAAACCTAATCCTAACCTACAAATATACCTATATCTAACTTTTCTTATAAAATTCAGATCAATAGGTTACTAAAAATTGTCTAAAATTTCACTAATTTTCTTGATTTTGTGATTTTGTAATTTTGTAATGTAATGTACGAAATAGTAAGGTAAGGTAATATAACTAAATAAGGCCCAGTCGAAGTCGATGCTTCTATTTCAAGTAGTGATCAAATCAATTAACTTTTAAAAAAATATTTGAAATGCGGATTTCGAGATTTTATGCCGTTTTTTCCTTTGATTATTTGAAAAAAATCTGTCGCCTTATGGTCCTTTACTGTATTAATATTAATATTAATAAATGGTATTGAGATTGAGATTGAGGATCGAGTGGGGTAATTTGGCACTTTTATTTCGGTTTTTTTATCTTTTCGATACATGCTAATGAAATGATGATGAAAGTAGTTGAATTGAATTAGTTCGAAAAGGACAATTGGGATTGGGATTACCAGTAGTTGTAGTTATACTGATAATACATACCATATGTACCCTATGTATTATACCTACATATAGAAATAGATCTAGAACAACAAGTTGAGATTTCCATTTGGTTTTATTTTACTTTTATATCTTTATTTTATCATATACCTAAAAGTACTAGTACTAGTACTAGTACTAGTATATGTACTAGTATACAGTATGGGGTATAAATATATATGTAGTTTAAAAAGGAAAAGGTCATTGTGATCCACTAATGCAGAATTGATAGAGATTTCCCAAAGGGCGATCAGCCAAAGTGAATTGAGACCCTAAAGGAAGGTTATGAGTGCATAAATCTAACAGAATGGGAAATTCAAAGGACAGACAGAGCACTATGGCTCGATATCACAAACCAAAAATAATCAAAAGAACCAAATTCTAAGGATCATAAAATCAAAAATATACTCATTTTTTTAAGATAATAATTCTAATATCGGTAAGAGTATTATGACTATTCTACTAAGATTTTGATCAAGTCAAGTTTCAATCAATTGAAAATAATTTTTTTACAGTTTTATCAAAATCTGGAAATTTTTGTAAAAATTTAGAAAATTTAAAACTTACCTTATGAAAGACAGGAAAACGTGTTTAGCAGAAAACATCACCCATACATTTTACATACATAGGTATATTATTTAGATTTGTTATTTAGATTTAATATCAGTGCCTATGCCTATATAGGTACTTGTAGTGTAGGTAATGGTAAAATGAGATTTTATTGATCTTATTTTGTGACTATTTTTGAAAAATTTTTCATTACTCTGTATTTTTTTTATTGAATCTACGAAAGTAAAAAAAATTCAAAAATGCAATTTAAACCAATTTTTAGCCTACTTTCAAATCTGTAATTTTCATAAATTAGAACTCGTAGTAGTTATTAGTAGGGTTAAATTTTTGATTTTTGACATTTTGCATATGGACTGTTTGATAAGTGAGAATCTGATTTAGAGTTGAATTTAATAGAATAATGTTGTTCTTTTATGTTGTTTCTCTATTTATTTGGGTTCTGGGGTGTTCAAAATCATGATTTTGAGGCAGGCAGGCATGCCTGGGCAGCTGTTATGTTGTATATAATATAATGAAGTGGATTTCTTCCACTCAAATGAATTCTTTCACTCGTTTTCTCTCAAAAAATCATCATCTGAATTATTCCGAATAATAAACCTTGGACCATCTGGGTGACTTTTCCAATGAAACTGCCTGGTACACTTGATACACTTCATTTTGGTACACTCAGGATCTTTTAAAAGCACATTATACCTAATCAAGTCATTACAACTATTCTAAATGCATCATCTAAAGACAAGTTCAAGAAGGATTCAAAATTTCCTGAAATTTTTCAAATTTTCGGAAAATATCTTAAAATTTCAATGAGCTAATGAGATTAGACGAACTTGTGATAAACAATTTTGAAAGTTTTTTAAAAATTCATTACTGATAAGCTTTAAATTCAACAAAAAAGCGTCTTTTTTTTAGAAAAATTAGCTTTCATAAAGAATCTATGCTTGTTCTAAAGTAAAATAACCAATTTTTTAAAAGGAATTGTGTAATTCTGGCATTTCTATTAAGATCATAATGTGTCATTTTAACCCTTAAAATTCTTAAAAATTCTTTTTAATCGAACATTGTACTCAAGTCATTGTAATTCTTCTAAAGACAATCTAAATTGAAGGATTTTTCCTAAAATATTTGCTAAATCTTTCATAAAATATAAATTAGCTTTGAAAGTTCACCTATTAATGATCTATCTATAAGTCTAATTTTCTGATTATAATTTTTAAATTTTAATAGTAAATGGCTTTAAAGCTCAATATCTTTTTTTTAAATGTCAGCTTTATCACAAATACCGGTACGGTACAAGTTGAAATATCTGTAAATGTACTTGCTTACTTAATTTTTTTGAAGTTAGGGATTAGTAGGTACTACAGATACATTTTTAGGTATAACATTTTATTGGATATTAGAATAGATGTTTCAGTTCTATCCGTAAATATACTAGTTTGGTGTATCTGACTTGAGAACTTTTAGATTTCAGCCAAAATTTCAGAGTTTCAGTCGAATTCTACTGCTGATATCTGTACTTGTACCATATTTTGTATGTATAGTAGGGTATTTGAGATTTGAAACTTTAATCAAATCTAATTTTGTAACATATATTTCAACTTACCTTAACTTTTAATTTCAAATTTCAAATGTTTTTTTCTTATCTACGGAGTACTACAGTGTGTAGTAGGCAGTTGCAGTTCCACTGTATCGATTTTCTGGTCTGAGATTTGAGGAGAAAAAAAATCTCTTGCAAAGTCTCAATTGAAAAGTCAAAATCGATGTCCCACGGTTGATTTACCTATTTTACTACAAACTCATTCAGTCTGTCGACCTTATAGTTATGTAATATACTCATGTCTATAATAGTTGTATTAAGTACCTATATATATATGTATGTATGGAGTATGAAGTGCCTTTTCACTGTCGACTGAAAGAATAAAAGCGAGTTTTTGAATGAAATTTCAATGAATAGTGAATAGACTTGAAAAAGTACATTTTCGAGAGTATATATATTACCCGACTTACAACATGATTATGAGCTTTAGCCAAAATACCCTTATACATAACATACATTACCTACTTACCACTATAAGTACTTAGGAGTAGGCTAGGGATAGTTTGAACTATTTTGAAATTTGGAAACTGAAATTTATTTGAGAATATCTTGGCTCTCTTTAGATTTTAGTACCTATAAAATTTCTGATCAAAATAACAACTGCTCAGTTTAAAAATGTACCTGAACTATTCCTAATCTACCCCTAATTTCATAAAACCTCTAGTACTAGCAGTACATAGTATATTATTATGTAGTATTTTATTTTATATTTCGAGCAAAAGGTCATCATATATCCATTATGCATTTAATAAATGGATCTCCATTCAGACCAAAAACAACCCTCGAAACTCACTTATACTTTACCCGAATTTTTTTTCCTGACTCGGTTCGACCGACAGTCACTTTTTGAAATATATTGTCGGTATCCCTTAGTATACAGATATGTACATAATATATAGTAGTATAGTATAGTATAGTAGAATATGTATATGTATTATTATAGAGATTGAAATAAAATATAAATACTTTTAGTTGTTTGTGCATTTTATTCAGCCCTTTTGCCTTTGATTTCTCCCCTATAGAATCATCGGGATAAAATGATGATGAAAATAGCAAAAGTAAATTTATTTTCGGGTCCCCTTGTCTCAAGTGCAGTTATTTCAAAGTAATCCCGGTCAAAAAACTTTCTAAAAATGTCAAAAATATCAAAAAATTTTATTTAGTTATGTCATGCAGTGTGACATGTGTCAATGAATTACTAACGATAAGAATAAAGTTGAGATTTGATATCAAATTAGTTTAAAAGTAAGAATTTTAAACCTTTTCGAAATTTTGTTTGTAAAAAATAACTGATTTTATCAAGTTTTGCAAGAGATTTTCGGTTATTTCATAGTAGCTCCTTACTTCTTTAATTTATATCTGAAAAACATGATTTTGACCACATTTGTAATTGAGTAGGCACTATAGATAGTCTGCCATGCCAAGAATCATTAATTCTTCAAAATATCCGTAGTAGGGTACTTTTAAATAATATTTAAGTTATACGCCCTTACATATTTTTGTCACAATTTTTATTAATATGAATTTTTCAAAGATTTTTCTTATCTTTATCAAAATTCTAAAAAAATTGGTCAAATTAAGTTTTAGTGGGTAATATTTTGGGTATTTTTTGTGATTTGACTATTTAGTTTGTAGAATATTGTCGAAATTTTCAAGTACACCTATTATATTCTGGGAAGCTTTGAGATTCCCCCATAAAATAGTCATGGTTCATAAAGTCACTTTTGTCCTATAGGTATATGTATGAACTTGTTAGAGATGCCTTAAGCCTGGAATTCCTATATAAAGTACCTACATATACATATATATACGTAGGTACATGTATTTGAGAAAAAGTAGAAATATTCTGGGTATATTTTTGCTGGTGTTCCGGATTTGGCTTTGGTCCCGACTTAAAAACTATAGGCATCCCAAAAAAGACTCGGCCCTGATTGGTCGAATGCATTTAATCTACTTAGGGATCTTCAACGCCTATCTCTGCTCCCGAATAAAATCAAATACAAATAAAAATCTCTCTATAACGTAACCATATACAAACATATACATATATGATGACAATGTTCTTCAAACTTTTACACTTCCTTCCTCTATCAGTTCAGTACTTCACCCAGTCATAGTCATAAGCACTGTAGACTGTTATAAATGTGAAATAAACATAAAAATCAAAATGCATTTTAGAGTCCTTAAGGGCTGACTGCAGTCACCCTGTGAATTTTAGGGATTTTTGGAGAGTCAGCCACGCGAGCAACTGTTGATTGAACGCCATGAAATATTAGGCATTAAGGCCTTTTCAAAAATTTTCAAATGGATCATTCATTCATGATGATGATGATGACTTATTTTATTTTTATTATGATTATGATGCACTTATCATACAGTAATGTATTCTACATACAAGTTTATAAAGGATAATAGCTAATATCCACTCATGTGATGAGATCATAATCTGTAGAGCAGAAAAATTTGCAAAATTTATAAAAGTCAATCGATTTTAAATACTTTTACACCTAATTGGGATTACAAATTGGTATTTTATATAGTTAGACTAAATCCTCTTTACTTTACTAATGACAATTTTTGATAATATTTTGACAATATTGATAATTATCTATACCCTTAATACCTTATAATGTCTTGTTTTTTATCGTTTTATAAAATTTTCAAGAAATTATAGAAAATATCAATACTTTGCTTGCTTGCTTACTTTACTTGTATTTGAAAATAAAATTGAATTTTTAATGTAATAAGTAGTGTCTATAATTTACCTATTTAAGTAAGTACCTTGCTAGATAGTTTTGTGAAATTGATGTTTTGTACAGGCTGAATTGTCATTTAGTCACTATTTTCTATTTTTTTATTGATAGCTGACATAAAGATCTGAAACTTGCAGAAATATTCGACCAAATTACTAAATATTCGTAATACCAAACAATATTATAATTTTTAACAGTGTAAAATCTTGTTCTAAAAGTTTGAATCAATATAATAGGGCACTCAATAATTATATTTTAAAAGACTCCGATTTAATCTTTTGGTTGAATTTAATTCTAAATTTTTGGTCTAACTTTATCTCTGGATGAAATTAACACATATTTTTTTTTCAAATACTAAAATAACCTTAAAAAATTTGAGTAAGTTAGCCCAAAAATTTAGAGGTAAATCCAACCAAAATAGGAATGAGGTTAAATCGGAGTCTTTTAAAATATAAAATTCAGAAAGGATATACTCGGCTTTCAGGCCTTTACCATGCTAAACCTCATATTATAAAGAACAGAAATCCCATTATAACTCGAATATATCCTTTGAATACCTTTTCTACCTAGATATTCAATTTTTTAAAAGATAGAAAGATAGATAGTTCAAATCCATCGAATTTTCAAATTTTACATTTTATTTAAATTGCAAAAAATGAGATATAGCGGTATTTCAAATAAAAAGCTAAGATATCTGTAAAGCTATTTTTAATGTAAAAAAAATCAGAATCTTTGGATATTTCAGGTTGAATCTTTCTCAAAATAGATTTTGTGGTAATCTCTTGAGGATCGTGGGCTCAAGTTCGAAATCAATATCAAAATCAACCCCAAATTTTCGAGTCGGAAAAAACAAGTTTATAAGAAAATTCCTCGTCCGGATCAATGAAGAAGATTCTTCTTGAAGTAAACTTTATTTTACTAAAGAAATATACTTATAATAAGTAAGTTATACGAGTACTATGAACTATAAGGCTAGTTAGACCCTGTACAAAATACATATAGATATTATATTATACATGGTATCTGTAATAGTAATATGTAGTATAAAGGAAATGTTGGCTGAGATTTTCGGGCTTTTTGTGTCCGGGAATGCAATTTCGGTCTTTTCGGCACAAAATGTATAAAATGTATAAAATGGGCTCCGTCGAGAGAACTTGCGCCGATTTTCATTCCATTTCGAACGACACACCCAATTTCTTCCCTGAACCACCAAAGGCGGATTTCTTACCCGATTTTTTTTCCACAGTGATTTTTTGACACAAGTAAACACACCTATATACAACTCAAATTTCAAAAAATACTTACCTTACTTGCTTAGCTACTTACCATTAGACATCAAAAAAACTCGAAATTTTTTCAAAAATTTCAAGTTTTCATATGGTCCAGGAATGGAAATAAAACTCAAAACTGATTTTTTATTCCAGCTAGGATGGAAATAAAACTCGAAATTTCTTGAATTTTAATAAAAGCATCAAGTTTTGAAATATGTATTTATTTCATAGGCTACTTTGAAATTTGAAACATAAAGAATCATAATGGACATCTAACAATCAATTTAAAATCTAAAATTTATGAAAAATTCAAATTTCATGGCCTGAAACTTATTTATATTTGAATACCATATATAGCTTAGAATACCCTAGTATTTTTTTAAACAAAAAGTTAAAATATTTTTTAAAAAAAACATGATACTAGGTAGGGTACTACAAAAATTTAGGTAAATACAGCGTTTTCTGCTTTATTACTATGTAGTATAATACCTACTTACTAGTAGAAATTTTTTTCTAAGTTTGTAGATTTCTGTCTAAAATTTCTATTTCGAGATTGAAAATTAATCCACTACTTTGTACATATACCGTAAACCTATCTAAACCGAAATATTGTAGAAATATTTTGGAAGTTTACAGTTCCTTTTTCGAACTTGAATATCATCCTACTAGACCTTTCTTAAGAACAAGTAAGTAGTAAAGGTCAAGTTATGACTTTATAAAGGTCCATACATATTCTTCTCATTTTTTGCCAATTATTTGCAAATAAAGTGCTAAAATTGTGCAAAATCGTTAGTACAAAGTGAATGAACTTTTGCTTGTCAACTAGTCTTGGATGAATCGATCAAAATAGGGAAAGTTGATCTATTTTTTTTTTATTTTTTGTGTGCTGGATTTGTGTTTTGGGCATTGCAGCGTTTCGAATCGCCCGAGTGGGTCGCTTTCAATCGGTTTGGCTGCCGGGATGGCGGACCCGCTCCGCTGAGCCCCATTTCCACTTTTGTAGCCCAAAAAACTTATACCTTAGATATAAAACCTTACTTACTACTACTATTTCTTGTAATAAAATATAACCCACCGATTATTATTGCACTTTCATACATATTTCCTCATACATGTATTAGGACTATAAGATATATATTGTACTGTAGTAGGTATTATATGTATAAATAGTATTAGTAATAAAGTGTATTTTGGTTGGTCCAAATCCAAATTAGGCCAATCAGGGTCCATTGACATTGGCAGGAGAAGTCAAGAGTCCGGAACAAAAACCGCGGCTCCAGAACGAGAACATGCAAGTCAAGGACGATCAGTGCACTTGAAAACCCTTCGAAAAAAAGAACTACACCTACACCTACGAGTATCTAGAAACTCATTTGGACTTTATAAGTTTGTATTTATAACACTATTATTATAAATTATAGGAAGTATCTATAAGTGAAATAATTGGAGCAAATCAATTGACAATCGAAATCCTATCAAAATTATAGGAGTTAAACAATCACTTAAGTACAGATATATTTTTAAGTACTAGTACAATAAGTGTATATAGGTGCTCAATCTTAGATTTTTAGTTTTATTTTTGAGCTAAAATGCTAAAAATGCTACACCGTAGTCTTTCAGATTTCAAAAAAGATAGATAGGTATTTAATTTACAAGTTCACATTTTAAAAAAAATATTTAGAAAAAAACTCCAATTGAAATTTTTGTAACAAAAAATTGCTAAATTATAACTTATAGATAGTATATTCGTCGTAGTCACAGAATTACATTTTCAAATGTATTTTCAATTTTCAAATTTTCAAATTTTTTCAAATCCATATAGGGTACTCAAATTGATTCTAATATTATGTATCTATCTAACTACAGATATGTGTATTAGAAGTTTGTAGAGATGAATGAAATATCAATAATTTTTAGAAATTCAACTTTTAAAACTATCTATTGTCTTAATACAATGTACCTTTCTACAATAAAATAGGTAGGAGCTTTTTAAACTACACAAGTTCTTTTATATTTTGCAAATTTCAATATAGAAGATACAACGAATTTTCTTGTACTATAACATACCTAGCTATTTTGAAATGCATTCAAGATAATTTTCTACAAAAATTGTTTAAATAAATATATTATAAATAGGTTACAATGAATATTGTGTAAGTGTTTGTATGTGTTTTCGAAAAATTCTGAAATTTCTTAAGCATAGTAGGTTCTTTCTTGGCATTAGAAACCCCTAAAACTACTTTTGGTCAAAATTTTGAGAACTTTTAGCTCAATTTTAGTTCATAGTTCACTTAGGATTAGAATTATAAAGTGCAAAAAAGATGAATTAAGCCTATTTTCTTTTGGACTATCACATTTAGCAAATATTTTCATACCAATTGATTAAAAAATGCTTTCACGCAAACCCTTCAGATATATCTAATTAAAAAAGTCAGTAATATTTCGTGACAAAAATTTCTATCTGACTTTAAAGTTTAACTTTAGCGACATATTTTTTAAATCAAAAAAAGTGAATTCCAGAACTGAATATCTTTTTTGAAAGGTTCCGATTTAATCTTATTATAATTTTGGTTGAATTTACCCCCATATTTTTCGCCTAACTTTATCCCAGTATGAAACTAACACAATTTCTTATAAATTTTGGAAATTTTGATATTTTTTGCATTAAGGTTTATATTTGATTTATCCACTGAATTTTTTGTCTAGGGGTAAACATATGCTTTTTTGTATTTTTCAACTTCCTATGATCCTAGGGTAATTATGTGATTTTAATAAAGTGCTTTTGATCTCAAAATCTTAAGTGGATGAGGGTGAAAAAAAAACTCGAGTGTAATTAAGCCGAATCTTGATGGCATTTGGCGTGAACTTTTTCGGGGGGACTTTTGAAGGGTAGAAAAAAAAAGTTAAAACCCGGATTTTGAAATCTCTAAAATTCCCCTGAAATCTTCAAATATCTTGGCTCTTATTCTTATAGTGTAGTTCTTGGTGTAAAATAGTAGGGTTGTAAAATTTATTAGATTTTTAGATTTACCTACTTAGGTGGGGAGTGTCCCAAAAAGAAAATCGAGTCTTTTTTTGGTCTATTTTAAACATGTCTACCTATGTAGTGCATACAAAAAGACTCAAATTTAACACCATCTCATTCTACACCTATTTTGGTTGAATTCACTCTTATATTTTTGATCTAACTTAACCTCTGTATGAAATTTACCCAATATTTTAGTTTATTTTAATTTAGGTTAGGTTAGGTTAAAGAAATTTGGGTTAATATCATACAGAGGTAAACTTAACAAAAATATAGAGATAAATTCGACCAAAAGAGGAATGAGATTAATTATGACATGGCTTTGGCTTTGGCTTTGGCAATCGAAAAATGTCATTTTAACATGTAAAAATTGTATTGAAAATTCCATTATTCTTAATTTTTTTCAAATTTTGCAAAAATTTAGCTTTTGTTAACAGATCCTAGATCAAATTTTTATGCTCAATTCAATAAAAAAAGCATATTTGCTCTAGCTTTCGAAATTTGTAACTATTAACGCTGAAAAGCTGTAATTTACTTATAATTTTTTCAGGCCAAATGTCAAAATGTTTAACTTGATGCATTAAGGGGTGTCTAGCGAACTTTTCTTTTTTGCTTAAAATCGATCAAAATCAAAGATTAAAATAAAATTCGCTTTCTTCATGAGACACTCCCCTCCTTAGATACTTGAGAAAAAGTACTATAAAAATGGATAGAAAGTTGGATTGTGCCTAGACCAGGCAACAGGTTCAGCTTCAGCTAAGCAATTGGCGCTCAAATTCATCTTTTTTCCCCGATTAAATGGATGATTGGATTACAGGGTTATTGAGCGAAATCCCCAATGCATAGTTAAGTAGGATTAGCTTTAGATTTAGAGTGGAAAATCCAAAAAAATCTGAAATAAAATCCCATTTATTTGATAAGGATAAGGGTTAGGGTTTCGTTTTGTTCACACTCAATCACTTAAATAAGTAAGTACTAGTAAAATATAAAGTACATATACCGATAGGTGCTCAATTTTAGATCTTTAGTTTTATTTTTGAGCCAAAATGCTAAAAATGCTAGGCTTTCAGATTTCAAAAAAGATAGGTACTTTGTTACTCGACAAGTTCACATTTTATTTTAAAAATATTTATCAAAAAACTCCGATTGAAATTTTTGTAACAAAAAATTGCTAAATAATAATTTATAGATATGGTTGTGTTGATAATGGTTGTGTTGATAATTTTAGCTGA
>JAQIXA010001197.1:0-27500 GCA_034699045.1 Nanhermannia cf. coronata Gr-Ori-00579 | reverse complement strand
TTTTGAAAAAGCTTACCAAAAATTGACACTTTTGCCTCCCACATATACAATAATATATCAATCTTATTTTATAATGGTCAAAATTCGAGTTTTCGATCAAAATTTTGGCATTTTTACGATTTCTGAGAGTCTAGCCATAATTATAACAAAACTTTGCTTAATATGTTTTACATCTGTTTGACTTGATCCGTTTTACCTGTTTGCATTATTTTAAATAATAAAAATTTAAATTTACCGCTCGATCTCCCAAATTCCGTACACGACAATTTAAATAAGCAGGTTGTCCTAACGTGGTGGTCACCTCTCTCTTTGTAGAATTCTCAAAGTATGGCTGAAATTAAACCAAAAGTATCAGTATTAGGTCAAAAATTTTATAACTTCAGTTTTTTTAAAAATCAAAGTACTTAAATGCAACTTAGAATTAGTACCCTATGTAACTATCTAGGTACCTAAAATACCTAAATGCTTACCTTAGCAAAGGGTTGATCCCAATGGAATTGATTTGAAAGATATTTTCGACCTGTGAATGAATTTGAGCTACTTCCGCCTCCCAAACCAGCTCCAGTACCTTTGAACACAAAAAAATAGATTTTAGAAATTTAAATTCAGAACAAGAAATTAAATCTCGAGAGTTTCAACTGTCAACGTCAACCTTTATTCTAAGGGTTTTTTTATCCAAAAAAAATCTCTGACTTGAACCTATAAATCCTTATGGGGATTTTACATATAAGGATTTCAAAATCTCAAAGACTTCTACTGTTATTTGACCTATATTTTTGAGGAAATATAATAAATTATACACACAATGTACTACGGCTAGTCTATTATGTACATATGTAAAAATTTCCCTAATTTTGTTTTTTTTGCAATATAAAGGTGATCATTATGATGAAAAGTTATGCTCATGTTTGCTCATAATAAAAATATATTAAACTAGTTTAAGCAAAGTATGAAAGTAAATCTTCATAAGAATGATTAGAGTAAATTAAGATTAAGTTTTGCTTTATTATACAAAAGATAGATAAGTTTGGAGCATAGGTCAATTAGCTGAATATAAAGCATCAAATGTGTATTTGATATTTTTAAAATTTGACTTTTTTGACTTCTAGAAGTACCTACTAGTAAGCTTATAAAATTACTGGGTTTCCTTTGACAAAACTTTTATAAAAATTTGCAATTTAGCCCACTTTCCTAATTCATTTGGCAAGAAATTTGCAAAATTTCAACTAAAAACTACACCTATATCTGTAAATTTTTATAAAATTTGTTGGTGAGCTTCTCAAAATCAAAATTTCAGATGAATTTTGTAACTAATTTGAAAATTTCCAAAATTTTATCCTTTAGAAACTTGACAAAGTGTCTAAAGGATAAGCTTCAGACTACATAGATAGATAGGTATATCGCAGTATTTGGATTTAATGACTTGGAAAGTTTTTACTTTTCGATTAAACTTAACTAAATTTTAGCATGAAATTTGCATTATTATCTTTGTGGTCTAAAATATTAGCAGATCTAAAGTTATAGGTTATAAGGGAGGATTTTATCATAAACTATCTTTTGTTGTCTAATAATTGTGAACCTGATTCTTATATGAGAAATTCTCATTTCATTTAGTTTGCTCCTTGAAATTAAAATTCTCATACTCTACCTCTGACTACTACTACTGACTACTGACTACTGATAGTAAATTGAGCAAAACTTTGGGCTCAATGAAGTAATAGGGTACTATAGTACTATAATACTAGGATAGACATAGACCTAGACAAAGATTATTTCAGTCTAGAACATTTCCATGAAGATCAAAATCCCTACTTTAAACTAGATTTTATTCATGGATAAGTACCCTACTTAAGTATTATCTGAAAAATTATATATATATTACGGATTATTGTCAAGTTCAATCCATTTAATTGCTGGTATTTAGGAAATTTTTAAGAAAACCTCTAGTTAATAGTCATTCTTTTAATATGTATCAGTAATCAATAATAACAAATAGGAATTAATAGAAGATAATGCTTCCATCGAATCTATAAAATCAAAATTTGGGAAATTTTCAAACATTGAAAGTTAGCTGACCTTAATTTTCTAAGTAAAATTTGTAAACTTTATGAAAATTTAAAAAGAAACAGTATGTAATAGGTAGGTATAATTAAAAACAAAAAAGTATTTTTTCTTATATTTCCATTCGATACCATAATTATAGGTAGGCAAATCCCGTAACACAAAATATTAGTTGAATAAACAATTTCAAAGGTTTTTTTAATTTTTTCAAATACTCGTAATTATGAATCAGGGGTCGATTATTAACTACCATACTTACTCTCATAAAAATCTAATTTTAGGTTCAATTTTGAGCAGGTTATAGAGATGTAGATATACATCCTAGTAGCTGAGTTTATTTTTGAAAAACCCTGTATAAAATGTACTTAAAATAGATGTAAAATTGTGTGTTGAGAGTGTGAAAGTGGCGGATTTAAAGATAAAAAGATTTGCTCGAGACAGTAAGTAATAGTTGAAAATTGTTTCTCAAATTCTCGAGCTTGAATCTGGAAATGCATTAGACCTTTTATTTTATTCAAACTTTTCTTCAAATCCTACTACAAGCCAGCCAGTTGTCAGTTGAAAAAAGTTGGAAAAGAGTTATAAATTTAAACACTTTTGGTGACTTCACCTATACCCTTCTACTCGTATGTATGCATAGGACATAAGTGTAAGTGTAAGTAGTGTTTAAAATAAAAGATTATATGAGACATAAATAGGGAAAGATTTTGTTCAAAGTAAAAGTGTAAAAACCTGTCAGACCAAATTATACATTTGGGGACAATATAATTCTTCTAAAACCAAGATGTTTCTGTTTCTACCCAAAATTTACTATGTATACGAGTAGTACCTACTAAAGTATCTATATGATTGCAATTTAAGGCATCAGATACTTCTTATTTAATATTTTCATAATAATTGCAAATTTTTCAAAATTTTGACAAATGTCTTATGAACAAGCTCACCAAAATATCTTATATTTTTGAGGTTTCATCTAATCTAGTACTACTATCTGTAGTACCTGCAGTACAAAGCTAAGTACTCGTATCGTATTACCTTCAATTTTAAAAACTGTCTAATTACGAGTATTGCCTAAATTATACTATATACTTAATGACAATTCAGGCATGCCATGCCCTAATTAATCGTAAGTATATTTGAAAAACTCTTTAAAAAATAGTTATTTATATTGAGCTAGGTCAATTTAATGATAGTTTCTTAAATAGAATCATACATTAGAAAGCTAATTTAAGAATAATTGGCTCTGTTTAAATATAAAATACTTGTACTGTCAGTACTACTACTTATACACATACTCTGTTTTATATCCTACAATACCAGACCAGAAACTGAAAAAAGAAATGCGAAATTTTAGAGTAGGTTTTTTCCAATTAGCTTTTTGTGTGCACAAAATAATAAGAAATTATTTTTTGCTTAAAGGATTTCTTTGACTTTTTTATATAGAAAAATATCCTGACTTGGAAATTATTAGCCTCATTTCTTAACATAGATACTCGTATAGATATATAGCAAAAAATGTGCCAATAAAACAGGTGTATTTGTCTGTGTTTTGTAGTTTTATTATGATATACTCGCAGGTATAGAAAATAATTAACGATTTTTTTTTAAATCGAGCTTTCGTGATACAAGCTTTCATTGTCCTATTTGACTTTGAGTTTACAAATTGATATTGAAATCGATTTTAAATTGGCCTGGAATTTTTGAAAAAAATTTTTCTCCCTATTTTGTATCTATCTTGACTGCTCTAAAGGTATCCTAAAATACAAAAGTGAGGAATTTTTGTACTCTACAGATACTACATACCTAGAAGGTAGGTAGTAGGACTGGATCGTAGGGTACAATTTATTCAAAGATAAATAGGAAATAGAAAATATAGATTAAACTAGCTTAGCTTTAGGCAATAATATCTCGGAAATATCAAAAATTTCATACAACATATCAGTATTTGGAGCAAATATTGACATATACCTTACTATATATAGTCTATTGGTAAGTAAAACGAGGCTAATTTACTTTTTTCAATATTTTATCTTGGCCATGAAAAAACTTCAAAAAGCTACAAAAAAGCCTTAATTGAAATTCTCGGTTATAAAAGTGCACTTTTAGATACAAGTTTTTTAATTTTGAATTTCTATTCAGTTTTCTTTAAAACATGGCTTTTTGATCAAAATTAAGAAAAATTTAGTTTCTCAAAGGCTATGGGTAGAATTCCAAAGATTTGAAAAGCCCCGATAGTCCCTTTTTACTAACTAATATATGGCATAAAAATCGATTTAAAATTTTTTTAATTCAATTACTACAGATATTAGGTATTATAAGCATACCTGTATTCTGTATTATTTAGAATTTATTGTCTAAAAATGATTGATCTAAAAGTGTCTGTTCTAAATTAAATTTTTAAATTATTCAAGATAGATAAATGAAGGTTAATTTGACAAGGAAAGTTTGCATATAGAATAAATGAGCTAAATTTATAAAAACTAGAAAAATTTGTCCAATGTATAAGTACTAGTATAGGTATTTTGAACAAAATTCAAAAGTTTTTTTTATAATAGTCAAATTAACCTTTTCTATACATACTAGACTATAGCTATGTATATGTAGTAGGTACAGTAATAGCAGTTAATAGTCGTACTACATGTGTCCCTATTTATTTGTGTATGTAGAAAGGAAAAGTTGTGCGTTCCCCATCTATTAATATTTTATGAGTAGGGATAGAAAAAAGTTGACTTTTTCAAGTCTATGTTTATATTTTATAAAATTACTCAAGAGATACTTTGTAGGTACCCATTACTATGCACTACCTGACTATCACTAGTATGATTACTGTATCTAACTTATCTTGGGTATTACAAGTTAAAGAAAAATATTGTGTAAATCGATAGACTAATACGAAGTAAAAGTATCTTTTTAACCTTCAAAAGGCTCGTATATTAGCGCAAAAATTAAAACTCGAAAATAGATTTTTTTGGACAAGACAGTATTCACAAGATTACATCCAGGATTTCAATAATCAAAGAATCCATAAATGTAAAATTTCAATTTTGCCCTAAAATGCATTTCTTTTGGTATCTAAATTGAATTCTCAGTTATCATTAGAAAAAGAAAAATCTAAGATTATTAAACACCTGCTGGACTTTTATGCAATTTATTCATTTGGCTTTAAGCTTTTACATAGTATTTAGGGTAAAACAGACAAAAATTCGATGGCAGATTGACCCATTTATCAAGTTTGTACAATTTTTTTGAATAAAAAAACTTTAAAAGAGTAAATTAGAATTTCCTTTTAACTTACAAATAATGTCTAGTAAAAGTAATAGACCTAGTACTAGTACCTACTTATTTGAATAGGTCTGAAAAATTGAGAAAAATACAAGTTTACAAGTACCCTATATTATTAAAATAATTCATATATCCACAATACAAGTACTTGTACCTCTACTCGTATGTATCTGTAGGTACAATAGTATCTATAAAAAAAGATAGGTAGGTACTCTAAAATAACTTATTACTTCATATTTTCGATAACTTTCTCTCACTTGAATTGCAAAATAAAATTTTATTAATGTAACTTTTATTTTCTACTTTTAGTAGTCTAGTCTCCTCAAGTTGTTCCAGACTTGAGACAAAGAAGACAAAAAGTTTAAAAAACATGTAAAGTATAATTAGGTGACTTTTTTTCGCTGTTTTTTAGCAACTTTTTTGTATCTTTTAAATACAAAGTATCTAAATACATAGGTTCAAAATAAAATGTATTTCATTTGTAAAGTAGGTAGTACTATAGTACAATAGTATTAAGGTCCCTTTTATCAAGTTGACCCCCAGGGGGGCCTAGGGAAAGTAAAAAGTTATCAGAATTTACTATATTTTTTTTGTTGTATGTGATACTTACTGATACATACTACAATTCAAGTTTAAAATCGGACCCAATAGGTTTAACTTTTTTACATTTTTTTTTGAAAAAATAATCCCCAGTTGGGTGATTTTAAACATAATACTGTATCTAAGCTAAGTAGATAGATATAGTATCAGTTTAAATCGAAATAGACTTGAAAACTTTGACCTAAACTTCTAAATATCATTTTAATTCTGCAAAAAAAAAATTTGAGAATTTCAAAAAGTAATTTCAGAAAATGAGCCAAAAGATAAAGATAAAGTAGAGCAAAAATTTGGCATTTTTTGGACAAATTATTGAATTCTAAATGTCAAAGATAAAAAATAGCTCATTTATATTATAAGTCTCTGATTTAATCTCAACCCTATTTGTATTTTGGTTGAATTTACCCCTTATATTTGGTCTAAATTTACTCCGATCCTGTATGAAATTAACCCAAATTTTTTAAAAATCCTTATCTAACCTAACCTAAACTACTGATAAATTTAAAAAATTGGATTAATTTCATACAAGGGTAAAGTTAGGCCATAAATATAGGTATAAATTCAACCAAAATAGGGATTTAATTAAACCTAAGTCATAATATCAAGATTATCTTTAGAGATTTAAAACCTCTGACTCTAGGTCTCTATTTTGTCATATATTTGAGATATTCTTGATTTTTTTTCTAACTATTTATAATTTGAAAAAGTGTCCAAATATTATACTGATACTCGTATATGTATAGTATAGAATTATGTCCATCGGCCATAATTTGTGTCTTTCTCTCAATTTTTCCAGATTTGGAAAAAAAGTGCTGAACTGGTGAGATTTTTATGGAATCTGGAATTCGAATCTTCACCTCGTTCTTATACAGTATTCTCATACTATGCATTTATGTACCATAGTCCTATTCTTACTTATGTATTTCTTAAATGGCATTTCTTTAATGATTTTCTATCCAAATCTATCTCTAGAGAGATTTTCCAACAAAATCTAAAGGCTAATATCACTATTCAGTATATAGTACCTATATACTGATATAAAGTCCAAGATCCTGACCTAAATAAGGATTCAAGATATCAAGTCGCTTGTCCAGAAACAAAAGTGACCAAACTGGACCAATTTTCTCAATAAATTAGGAAGACTTTTTCAAAAAATCCGCAAAATTTGGTGAAATTTTTGACTCTTTTCTCATAGTTGATATTTTTAAAAAGTTTTTAAATCTACAAGTATCTTACTACTAATATAGCTTTGCCTACTGTAATACTTACATAATAGTGTAGTTCTTTTTGCTATATTATATATACTAATAGTAAGATAAAAGTATTTTTTTATGGATTTATCACAAGATCTGGGAAAAAATCCTTCATATTGCGTATTAAATTGTAGGAAAAATTCATTTAGACCCGCAAGAAAGAGCAAAATGTGCCAAAGTTGAAGAATTTTCTCATTAAATGCCCTCGGAAAAAAAATGTCCTTTATAGAGGAAATTATGTTTCATATCTTTCAAGAACAAATGGATTCTTAAGTTGGAAAAAGTTTTGCTAATGACAAAAATCCGAGTCTTGTAAATGTAAATGTCGAGCTCTATCTATTGATATGAAGTATTAATTTTTTTTATCGAGCTAGAATCAAGTGTTAATAAAAATCGAACAATGTTCTGCCATCAAAATTGAAATTGAATTGAGCACATGGAACGAGTGTAGGTACACTATATGTATGAAATATTCTAAAAGTGATTTTAGGTTCTATTTTGCAGTTTCTAGCAACTAAAAAGGTCCGAATTTTTGATGAAATTTTAAGAATTTTAGGTTTTTAGTTCTAGATTTGCAAAGATTATAGGTAAGCCATTTAATGGATAATTTTAGGTTTTTTGGCTTTAATTTTGTTTTAGTTACATTTGAGCTTGAGTGGATTTGGAAAAAATTTTCCCATTTTTTGGGTCATTTTAGGTTTTGTTTTTAGTTTTTCGTTACAAAAAGTACAAATTTCTAATGAAATTTTGAGAATTTTGGTTTTTTTAGCTTTAGATTTGCAAAAATTTTGGAAATTTTAAAAAACTATTTTAGGTTTTTTAGGGCATTGGTATTTTGTAGTTTTTAGCTACTAAAAAAAGTGTGAATTTCTGATGAAATTTTGAGAATTTTGGATCTTAGATCTGGATTTTGCAAAATTTTTGCAAGATTTTAGCCATATAATAGATCATTTTAGGTTTTTTAGGATTTCTTTTTAGTTTTTCGTTACAAAAAAGTTCGAATCTCTGATGAAATTTTGAGAAATTTGGGTCTTTTAGGTCTAGATTTGCAAAAATTTTAGCTCTTTTTAAGAATTATTTTAGGTTTTTTAGGGCCTATTGGTATTTTGCAGTTTTTGGCTACTAAAACGGTTCGAATTTTTTATTAAATTTTGAGAATTATGTGTCTTTAGTTCTATACTGTAGATTTGCAAAGATTATAAGCCATTTAATGGATCATTTAAGGTTTTTAGGCTTTATTTTGTTTTAGTTACATTTGGAACACATAAATTAGGAAAAAAATTTGCAATTTTGGGTCATTTTAGGTTTTTTAGTTTTAGTTTTTTGTTTTTCCTTACCAAAAAGTACAAATTTCTAATGAAATTTTGAGAATGATGGGTCTTTTAGCTCTAAATTTGCAAAAATATTAGCCATTTTTAGGAACTATTTTAGGTTTTTTAGGGCCATATTGGTATTTTGCAGTTTTTATTTACAAAAGTACGAATTTTTCATAAAATTTGAGGTCTTTTACATCTAGATCTGTCAAAGTTAAGTTAGATTTTTTGCATTTTTTTTAGAATTTTTGCGAGCTAATATTCTTTTGTAATTCTAAAGGTAAAGTTCTTTATCAACTTATCACCTAAGTATACACTTACTCGTATGCATAGGTACTTACTTTTATATTATAATTAAATTGGAAATTCAATATTAAAAAATGTCATGAGAAGCCCATGAATTAAAAATTTCGTTTGAGAACTTGTGCCGTTTTCTACTCGAAATGTCGATATTAAATATCATCTGCTACACAAAGTACTATACATAAGTACTCGTATAACTACATCTGCATAGAAAGAAAACTAATACTATAAAGCACTAGGACACTTGTATATTAAAATCCTACATACCTATAGACTATACTATAGTACCCATATCTAGTCCTAGTACAAATAATAGGGCTATAAATATGCCTGGATCAAAGGATATGAAAAATATGATTAAAATTTTAAAGATGGATAGTAAAAATTGCCTCAAGTGTCTATACATTACTTTGTATAGTACGAGTACATAGTATCCTTTGCTATTAAAAACCTTGTAATTTTAACTATCTACATTATCTCTCACGAAAATTGTAATATCTTTTAATTTCGGCCAATTTTCTTTAGTTTAGGTCACAATTAGTCACTTATCCTTAGAGGTAGGTACTAGGTACTTAAACTTTTTTAAATTTGAAAAATTTTGAGTGATATAGAACTCGTAGATGTCGGAATTCGATGAAAATTTCTAAAAATTTTACAACTTTCTTAGAAATTTTTAAAACCGAGAAAATCGAGCTTTTTGAGGGTTTCAGAGTTCTATTACTTGTACAGTGGTGAAAGAACCTTATGTCAAAAAATATAGTTAATATTTTAGAAAGAAATTGCAAAGTTAATTGAACCCCTTGAGGCATTCTACTAGTAGTACTATACTACAGTACTAGTAGTACAATATTGACTGTCTGAATAAGAAAATGCTTTTTGCAATAGCTATGATAGTACAACTTATGCCTAGACCTAAAGGTATAAAAATTTAATGTGAATTTTATACCTTGTATTAACACCTATATGCATGTAAAATTTACAAAGTTTTTTTCTTATTTTTATTAGACTAGTACTAGTACTAGTATAGTATCTAGGTAGAGTTTGAAACTTTTGGAAAAATAATTATGTTGATACTAGGTAGGAGGATCATTAAATTTAAAAATGTGAACATATTCATGATCGAGACACATTGTACTGTATACATAGGCCTTTAATAAAGGTCATTTAACTCGAAATTTCATTAAAAAAAGTTCTCGATAAACTTGTTCAAGTTTGAAAGTAATGATAAATATTTATAGCAAATTGGATTATCGAGAATTTATTTACTTTTTTGGTTATACCTAGATACTTAAAAGGACCTTTAATAAAGCTTCAAGAACCTTTAAAAAGCCTTCAAATTCAAATGAGGATTCTTACTTTTCAAGATTATTGTGAGAGCGAAGCGAGCACTTACTATTCAACTTTTCTCCATCTGTGTGTCTGTATGTCCGTCTGTCTGTCTGACTGTTAGCGGCATAACTCGAAAACTACTGGACCGATCTTGACCGAACTTGGCATGAAGGACCCCCATAGGGTCTCGGTGTGCCATTTCGACAAAAATTTCAGATTGCACCACCCCTTGGGGTCAGGGGACCCTTTAAGGGTTCCCCATATTAATCAAATGGGAAAAATCCAAAATGAGGTTTAAATGGCTATAGGGGTAATCGATGACGGAGATTCCGAATTTGATATCCGTTTGACCCGGGAGTTGACCTTTGACCTCGAAAATTGACCTTTGAACCCGAAAAGTGTTATAACTTGAGATTTAAGTGATTCTAGAGGTTATCAATGACGGAGATTCCGAATTTGACATCCATTTAACAAGAAAATTGGGTAACTTGAGAAGTTTTCAACGCTTTGCTCGCACAATTTATAATCAACTTCTAGTGAGTTGATTAAAGCCTAGTAGTCTCAAATTTACTTCAATTCCCATTCATAAAAGAATAAATCCTTGTCATAATTTTAACTAAAAAATTCAAGTCGAAAATTTTCTCTAAACATGAATTTGAACGATCTAAATCTAAATTATGTTGAAAATTATAATATCAAAAATCATGCCTACATTTTTGAAAAATTTCAGATTATTTTTGTATTTTAAACCCAATCCATATCTTTAAGAACAAATTCTTGAAAATTTTATTCATAAGATCCATCTTATTAATCCATTGAAATTAAATTTTTTTTGCAGTTAGTTTTTTTTCAAAAATTAAGACCTCTGATTCTGATCTCAAATATAATCGTCGGATCGAATTTTTTGGGAATCAAACACAGTCATTTAGGTCTATCAATTGAGACATTAAAAACCTTTATTTTATACTCTTGGGGCCGAAAATCAAGCCTATATGCCTAATGTCCTTTCAATTTTTTAAATCTTTAATTCATGATGTACTCAAATGGACGAAATATAGGGTTTTTAAATTATTTAAGGTAGGAATACCACTACTTATGAGTAAGTGTATTCGATTCGATATTTGAAATTTTGAAAGCATAAATTATACGATTTCATGTCCATCATATGTATGTATAAGTAAGTATAGGATTAAAATTTCAAAATTTTTGATAGTTGTAATAAAATGCAAACTTTTTGGAATAATTTATGCCATCAGATTTGAGTTTTATTAACTCTTAAGACTTTTACTACTATTGTAGTACTTGTAGTATAAGAATATGCAAATTCTAATGTAAATTTTACCAAGAATTATACAAGTGCTGTAGTATAAGAATAAGAATAAGAAGTAGGGTACTAAATGTAAATGATATATGAGCTTGGAGAAATTAAATTAAATTATGAAAATCTGATAAGGACTTGTATGATTTTGTACTCTTGAACTCAAATTACTTAATTAAATTCTATAAATTCCATTTCGTACATTTTACCCTAAAGTTTTACTTCAATTATTTTAAGCCTAAAAAACTTAACTACTATAGTATACAGTAGGCCACATTCCACAAAAACAGTTGGAATTTGCATACCTTTACATATTTTCTAAATTTTAGCAAAAAAGGATGCTAATATTACCTGGAACTTGTCAGTAGGTCAGGATTTTATTGCTATTTTTCAGATTTCAAATTCAAAAAACGTACAAAAAAGTATCCAAAAAAAGTATCTAGATACTTGTATCAATTAGATCCAATGCCAAACTTCTCAAAATCAAGTTCTAAACATGAATTTCACGAAAAAATACTAATTTTTATACCTTATTAAGGGTTGAGCAAAAGAACTTTTAAAAAAGGTTAGGCAAATTTGTCAATTTTTAATCAAAATAAGTTCATAATTTTACTAAAATACAATTTAGACTTTGGACTTTAGACAAGTGTTCAGTACTACTACTCGTATAGTACGTTAATGCTCAAATTTCCGGAAATTCTTTCTCGTAGTAAAATTGGTTTCTGTGTTTCTTTTATGAAAAAATTCTTCAAAGGTTCTCAAATAACACAAACAACAATATTCATAAGAATAAAAAATAAGATATTTTTTGTATTTTTGTATGTACCTACTCTGTATTTCAATGTTTTCTTACACGATTTGGATATACAAGGTTGTAACTCGAATGTATACTACCGGAAAAGGAAAAAAATCATCAACCGTGAAAAGAAAACATGGTTTAAAGTTGCCTCCTTATGCTTTGAGATATTCTGGTTTTTTTGAATTTTTTGCAAAAGTCAATACTCATACTGATACGAGTACTGTAATATTTTGCTTACTCTAGTTTTTTGGCGAAATATGTAAATGTAAGGATATGTTAAACCTTTTTTTATCTATCTGATATGCAGTAGGGTACTCGTAGTAAAAGGTATTTTAAAATTTGGAAATGCTATCAAGATGTCCAAAACCTAAAGGAATTTTTGCAATTTTTTTGAGATTTTCCAAAATTTCAGCCAAATCAAGTGGTTTCTTGTATTAAAAAGACCATAGTTTTTGTAATTGAAAAGTACCCTACCTAATTTACTACAGAAGATTTCAAATTTTCAATTTCGATTTTTGATATCAGTGTATAAAGTATCTAAAATATAATTTTTTCTTTCAAAAATGATTGGATATTTTGTTTTTAAGATATTCCTACTCTACACTAGTTTAACTTTATCTATAAACCTTTCTATATCTTGAATCTTAAGCCTATCTTTATACTGATATGAGGTAAAATGTGTTGTAGTTGCGGTCAAATACTTGGATTAGGATATTTTATACAACTATCTATAGGTAAGGTAGTGTAAATTTAACCCAAATTCTAGAAAAATTTCCATAAGAATATTGAGAAATATCGACTATTTTGGATCTTGTACTATAGTACAAGTACAAATTGTATTTAGGATATATGTGTGTGTGTGTGGGAAAAATGATTTCACTTTCCAGGCTTTATTTCAAGGCAATTTTTTTTTCGCTTGATTTGATTTCCCCAGTACAGTATCTTAAAGTAAAGAAAATAGACAATTTCCATAAATTTACTCAAGACATGGACCACCTAACTGAGAAAGAGATCTCTTTTTTATTTACGCAAGATCTGACCATCATTCTTGTACTATCAGTTAGATACAATGCAATTATACGAGTATCAAATACTTTAGATAGAATTGGAGAATTGGAAATGGTAATTTTGGATCTTTGTTAGTACTGTTAATACCAAATATAAAAATTTTTCATTAATTACAAGAAGCCCATAATAACTTGTAAGTTCAAATTTCCCAAATTTGTCTTTGCTAGAATTAAAAAGCGTTTTACTTTGACTTAAACCAAAACTATTTAATTTTTGAATATTTTTTGAAATCTACCTACTAAGGATAAGAACAAATAAACACTATAAAATAATTATTGAAAAGATATAATTTGGCTTTCAATTTTCAGGCCTTTGGCCTTTGCATGTTAAACCTCATAGAAAGGCAAAAATCGCATTATAAACTTAAGATATCCTTAGAAAAACGCTTCATTTTATAGTCTAAATTACCATTTTAGTCGAGTTTAATTTAAATATTTATTTCAGAATATTGTAAAGTCAAAAATATCGAATAGGGCACTTAAATTATTTTTAAATGTCTATAGAAGATTAGTAGGGGAGGGATATTTATTTGAACTATTTTTATTGACTGTTTTGTAATAGGCAAACCTTCTTTCTCACTTTTTATTGATATGCAAATATTTGAAAAGATCCCTATACTTAATAGGTAATATGGTAAATGTTTACAAAAATATGAAATTGAATAATAAAACGAATAAAATGCAACTGGCCCCTTTTTCTTTCACTCTCAAAAAGTGTCAGTATAATTCCAAGGGGTTTTGTGGGCGTTCTGTTTAATGGACATGATAATGACATTTAAACTCATATCTTTGCCTGAAAGCTCATAAAACTTTCAATTTCATTCTTTCTTCAGCACAAGCAGCAGTTTTCAAGGTCTAGAATCTAGATAAAAATAATATTTTTCAAGGATTATAGTACCAGAGCAAGCAAAGAAACTGAAGGCTCAAAAATTTCATTTGAATGCTAGTAGGGATATACTCTACTTTACAGTAGCGATGCCTACCTATATAACTTACAGAATCTTCGAAATACAATCTAATCATCTATATTATAGTTAAAATTTTAAAATTTTAGCAAAATTTCGATTTTTTTTTTGAAAATTAGAGCCTCATTTGGAAACATCTTCTTTCGCTTCTTATGGTAATGAAAGAGACTTTTGTCCAAATTTTATTTTAGCAAATTTTAAACCTAATTTGCATAAAGATGTCAAAAATTTTGGTTAATAATTTTTGTTAAGATTAAGAATGTCCCAGTCGGTTCTTTGATTATACGTAATTTTAAATTTTTACTTTTAAAAATTCATATATTACCTTACTTGCTCAATTTACCTTATCATAACTATCCACAAACTTGTGAGAAATTTGATCATATCATGTAGTACGAGTATATGTATACCTAAATAGAAATAGCCCCAAAAAGTCATAAAATCACCATAATATTCCATAGTCTATAGTACAATGACCAAAATTCAAGGGCAATAATCTGAGGCAAATATTCGATAATTTAACTCTAAAGAGTATTATAGGAATTTAAATGGATTTCTTAAGTAAATTTGAACTCATTTAGGGTATGTAATGTAAATTCACCATAATAATGTTTGTTATCTTAAGTGCGTATTTATCGATTAAGATTTGGAATAGCAGTTTCCATTTCTCTTCTCTTTCTGTTGGTAAATAATGCTCAAAATTCAAAATATTTATTCAATAATATAAATGGTTTTAAACCTTACTAGTTCAAGTAGTTCACAAAATAATCCATTAAATTCGACTTAATTTGTCTAAAAAAAATGTGAAAAGCACAGCTTGACTCATATTTCCTGAGTTGTACAAAAGAACCCTGCCTGCTTCCTTTTGATTTTTGATCCTAAACTTAGGATCAGCAGGTCAAGCAAAAAAACCGAGATATAAAAGTGATATCATTGATCTCCTACTGTTACTTTTCAGCCTAAAAATGTCCAAATATCTCATATCGATATAATGATTTAATAAGAGGGCAATCTTGGAAGCTCGAATAACTCTTAAAAATTCATAGAAATTTCAAAATCTTATCTCGATGAAAGCCATTTTTTATGCTGATTTTAAGAATTTTCTATGACATAATGGTGATATAGCTGGCAGTTTAAGACTTTCATAGTAGCAGCATGTGCTCAATAGTTAATTTTTAAAATTTCCTCGGTTTGTTATGATAGCTTAGAAGAACGTCAAAAACATATATTAGGTCAAAAATTTTCAAAAAATTGAGGTTTAGTTTGGTCTTTTGATTTAGGAAAAGAATCATTTCTGAATTATTGAAAATTTTAGATTTTTTCTCAAAATCGAGCTAACAAAAATGAAATATTAAGTGTTAACTATTGTATATCTAGGTATGCTATATCATAAACAAAATAACATATAATTCAATCTAAACTTAATCTATTGATTCCATTAGCTGTAGAAAGAACTAATACAACTTTATTTTTTTGGATTCTATTCTGTATATTAGATACAATAATATAGAACAATCGAATAAATTGTTTCCCTATTTCGACAGAATATTGGACACAAATTGAGCCAAATTGGACCAAATGTATAATGGTGTTGTTGTCCTGCTGTTACAGTATTTTTTTCTATGCTTTACTTGGGATACTTAATACTTAAGTATTTCTTTTATTTGTATTTGTACTGTACTACTGCCAGTTCATTACAATTACAAGTAAGTAAGTAAGACTTTGTATTTGTATTTGTATTTGTACTAGAAGATACTAGTATTAATAAAAGGTAAAGGCAAAGTTCATTCGATTTTGAGGACAGGTGAGATATTTCGCACAAGACAATAGACCACCTATTAACTGTGTGAAAAAATGTAAAAATTCCAAATATTTCCAATTCAAGTAGGTATTTACAGATTAGTATATTGTTTCCAAACAGTACCTATTCAGTACCTACCATTGTTTTACTTTAAAACTATCACAAATGCTAACTTAAATGTACATTTGAGACAAAGACAAAAACGAAAAAAATACTAAAAAATGCATTTTGCAGCATTTTCCCTTCAAAATGAGTTTTTCTCCTAAAATTTAGTTCAAAATACGAAGATACTATCTAGATACTTGAGGTTGATATTTGATATAGAGTGCTGAATTTTAAAAAATGTTAAAAATATGGGCCAAATACGGATTTTGACATTTTGGCATGGTAGAAATGACCTAAAATTTCAAATACTTTCTCTCTTATAAATACAAAAACTCATTTATTTCAGGTTAAGCATTATTTAATAATGCATATATGGGTTGACAATTGGTTCGACTTGTATAAATGTAAGCAATTTTGTCCAACCAAAAAAAAGGGTTACAATGAGAACAATGAGAACAATTCAATTGCAAGTTGAGATAAAAAACAACTCTATTTCGAAAGAAATACTAAAAGAAAAAAGTAAAGAAAGGTATCTCATTAATCCTTGTAGTATTTACTTTTCCTTACTCGTATACGAGTACTTGGTTACATATATTTCACAAAAAAAGTATCAAGTACCTAATACGGAGTACTCTACTAGTTGTAGTAAGACATATCTATTAAATTAGTCCTATTATTTACCTGTAATTCTCATAAAAAACACGATTTCGATATTTCAGACTTGAAACTATTCTGTTAGACTATAGATAGAACTTGAAACAAATTGAATAGCTCTCTATTTCCTACATCCATTTCACTAGTACTAGTAGATTGAAACTACTTTTTATAATGGCAAATTGCTGGATTTATTTTATTTCTTATATTACTACTACCTACTACTAGTATTAGCTCGTTTTCATTAAACATTTTGAAAATTTTATACATCTAGGCAAACAGGCCAACATTTTCGTAAAATTTCAAATTGTATTTCTAATTCAAAATTTTAAAGAAATCCTAGTTTAAAGGATCTGTTCGGTTTCAGGTGTTTGTATCTCTTATAAAGGCTAGAAACCTCATTATAACCCTAAGATATCCTTTCCAGTAGACTTCTTAAACAAACAGGCAATAATTTTAGATTTTCTATTTCTAGATTTAATTATCAGCCTTTAAGGTAAAATTCGAGCATTTCAAGCACAAGCACTTGTCAGCCGTGAAAAGGAATTTCCTCATTTTGGAAAAAAATTTAAATTTAGATTTTTTCGAATTTTGATGTTACGAAATGTTAATAATTAATTTCATATATTTTATCTGGATTTTAAATTCTAAATTCTGTTGACAGCCTGAAAAAGGTCATAATTTTGATTATTTTACCTATTTCAGTGTTTCAAATGCAATTATCAAACATTTTTTTATAGTAAAAACACGAAATTTTGCAAAATGTGATTTCGAGTCTATGGCTTACAATTAAAAAATGTATTTTCCCAGATTTCTAAATTAATTTTTGAAATTATGGGAATTCGAACTTTTCTGAGGGATCATATACGAAATATTTCATTATTTTACCTTTATTGGACCGAGTATTACCATTAAAGATAAGAAAAGTTACAGGATATTACATAATATAAGACTCGATGAAATGTATCATTTAATTCACCAGATATCCTTGAGACTAACGACCAATTCTCTATTCCCGATCCCATTTTATTTCTAATACAAGTACCTTACTAAAATATACCTTATTAAACAGTGAAATATCTTTATAAGGTATATTTATCTCTTAAATACACAATTTATCATGGGTTTTGTAGGTGATATCGAACCCTTATAGAGAAGCTCTACTCTAAAAACTATACTTTTATATAGCAGGATTGCATTACACTTATCTTTATTCTTTAATTAAACTTAACTATACTTTCAGTGTGCCAATAATAATACTTTTTTGGATCTCTTTTTTCCCTAAATAAAACATGTGTATTTTATACAATAAAAGTTTTTAACAATGTCCTTTATGAACCCTGACTAAATATATTGGATTCATTTGGGTGATCTATTATTTGTGAAACCGTAGCCTACCTAACTTATGTCTTTTGTATGACTATGACTGGAAAAAAAATTTTTTTTTAGAAAACTTTCTCCATAAAAAACCTTTCTTCTTTATTATAGATACTACTATAATGTAGTAGTAGTACACTACTTTAGGTCCTAGGTATTTGATTGAATTTTTTTTACTCAATTGGAATTTCGTTTAAAGTTTAAACTTTTTTGAGATTTTCTCTGACTTGCTTTATGGCATAGGGTTAACCAACCTCTTTATTTACTTCTCAACTTGTGTAAAATATGGCCAAAATTCTCATCTAGCTAGATTATATAGATCTCAGTATGTATAATACATCCACCTAGACTTGAAGCACTAGAATTCTGAAAAAATATCGAAATTTTTGCCATTTTGAATATTTTGGGTACTTAAAATTACGGAAAGAAAGGTACTTTCTCCCAAAGAGAAAGTTAATTTTAAAAAAAATCTGATCAAGAATATGTTTCTTGATGTAATTATGAAATCTGAGGATACTAAACTTGAAATTTATAGGTAGAATGACCTATAATATTGAGAACCTGTAGGTATCTACTATAAAGAGATTTTAAATAAAAGTAAATATTAGGCTTTGTCAAGTTTGTAATTTGTAAAAGGATGCATTTCCAAAGGACCATTTACGAGTTTAAATATTTATAATAGAAGTTTATACACTTGAAATTTCGAGTCCTTATTAATCACGCCTCATACTTTCTTATACCTTACAATTATATAAGTTTCTATTGTAAGTTTATACTAGTAAAGTACTAGTATAAGGATCAGGGTATTTAAAACAATCCTAATTGCTTTTATTAAACTGTCAAAGTTTTTGTTCCGTAAGAATTGCGAGAGACAAACGAGTTTCTGCTCAATAATTAAACCAGGTCTGCAAGAAGAGAATAGAGTATCAGTATTTAGTACAAGTGTGCATTTACTGGTTATATGATATGTACCACAGTACTATACTTATACTAGGTACCAGAATAAGAGATAAATTTTCTTTTCTTGAGAAATTTGAGACTTGAAAAAGTTTTTTAGACACCTTTTTTTATTTATAACTTCCAATTCAAAGGATTCGAAATTCGAGTATCATCAAAAGGTGAGCTAAATTTGCATTTGAGCTAAATACTGCGATTGTTCAATACTTGTAGGTGGATTTCTATATCTAATCGTAAGTCATTTTATAAATTTGAAAATTACGATAAGGTAAGTAGGTAGAGTACCCTACTTATTATTTTGAATTTTTCTACCAAATTATTTAGTTTTGATTGAAAAATTCGCAAAAACTTCCCATTTAGTTTGGCAAGCTGAAAATCCTGTCAAGATTCAAGATTTATTTTTTTATAATCACAAATAATGTTCAAATCTCTGCTCAAAAATTTATAACTAAAAGGTTTTTTCATAGACATTTAAGATACTTGATATCACGTAAACTGAAAACAAATCTTTAGGATCTTATTGACAAATTCGGCCTTTTTTTGAGACTAAAGTACTAAGGATAAGTACAGTGCTTATATAGATAGTACTGATAGTACTAAGGATAAGATAAGGGTATAAAAAGTTAAATCTTGTAAAAAAAAACTGTAAGCTGTAAGATTTTTAATCTTATCGATTTCCCGATATGTAAATTTCTCAACCAAAATGATCTTTTAATAGCCTAGTAGGTTTTAATCTGGGATTACTTGACTTGAAAAAAATTCCCATCTTGCTTTACAACAGTCTACAGTAGTAGTAGTAGTCTAGTCGTACAAAATTGGATTCAATTTGTTTAAAAACCCTGTTGAAAGTTCAAAGCTTAAAAGATTTAAAACTTGAATCTAAATCTAAATAAATACTTTTTATATAATTCTACTATGTATAGTATATAGTACTAGTATATATGATAGAATTAAATCGAGGGCAATTTAGCGTATCATTTTGCAAATAAGTATTAGATGGAAAAGTTTTCAGAGGATTTTTGCAAATCCAAAATACTTATCTATTTTGCCCAAAAAAATAAAGTCTCTATGTACATACTTATATAATCTTGTACGAGATAAACAAATTTATTTAATGAAATTCCTTTAAAAAGTAAATAGTAAGGGTAGGGTAGGGTACTCAAAAGGCTTGAGTAGACAATTCAATTACTTTTCAATCTATCTTAGTTTCTCACAAGTTTTTTCTATTAATTGCACCATTAAATTAAATTAAATTAAATCTAAATACATACTTAGATTTAGACTTGGCCAAAGTGCTCAAGTTCTTGATTGAAATATTTCTCAAAATTTTCTGAAAGAGCTCATACAGTCAAAGTACAAATTGACTAAAATTTTATTAAATTTTTGAAAATTTTTCATATTTCGACTGCCGTTCAGATACAAAATTGTCAAAAATTTGTCCTTATAAACATACCTATCTAGATATGTTTATATCTTTTGATTTCTTATATAATTTGATCAAAAACAATCAAATAGATCTGCTAAAATCACCAACAATAAATACAAAATCTACTATTATGGTTAATTACTCCAATTTTTGAGGTCAAAGGTCAAAAATGAGAATCGCTGTGATTTATTGTATTAAAAGCCATTCAAATTTTACATTAGTCGCTCAAATCTCATTAAATTTTTTCCCATTTCATGATCACCCCAAGGTATGAAGCTAATTGAAATTGGGTCGCGGAAAAAATCCCAACAACCAAAATCCCAACTGACCAAATTCCCAATTCCGAAATCTCACCTAAAACAAAATCCCATCTCCATAAAATTGTCATACAATTGAAGATATAGAAAGAAGATGATATCATTATTCTTATCAAGGATAATGATTATGGTCCACTAACTTGTGATGAACAACATATTCTTCAATTGTATGACAATTTTATGGAGATGGGATTTTGGTCAGTTGGATTTTGGTTGTTGACCCTCAAAAGGTCATTCGAAAATTTTCAGAAAATGTTTCTAAATGCTCTTTAGCTCAGTGTTTCAAGATTATTCAATTTATAGATAATGCCGATTTCATATTCAAAATTTCTATCAGGGTATAAAAACAGATCAGAAACCTTTATATTTATACAAATTTTACAAATACGAGTAAACATATGGATTGTTTTTTGAATGTACTTTATAGAGGAGTTACATATTATGTATAAGGAAAGGGTTTTACAAAGTATTAAAAGAAATATGTACTCGTATGTATGTATGTATGTAATGTATTATTACATACATACAATCGGTGGAATTATTTAAGAGTTGTGTTCGTGTAATAGATTTACTTTGAGAACTCCAAACTGTCTGTTTCGATTCCAAAAGTTGTAAAAATCGACAAAATTATATAATACCCTACCAACTGACTACACTCATACTTATGTAATACTAACTTACACATAATAATAGAATACTTATCAGTTACTACTTACTGTATTATAACTTCAAATGGGGGGTTTTTTGTTCGGAAATTTTTGTTGTAAATTTAAACCCTTAAATGGTTCGTTTACTCTGCCCAACAGTCCATACACTACACTACACTACACATTCATATCATATGGATAAAGTAAATATAGCTTAACAAACACACACATACAGCACATACAGGTCATTTTTCACAAATTTCAATTTGCCAAAATTCAAAATTTTTGCTTAATATTTGTTGAAAAATGGTAAACTTCAAAATCTCTCCTCTTTGAAAAATTGCAACATAAGATGATAAGGCTAATTATATGAATGATACCTAATAAATAACCTACCTAATAACTTTTTTGAATAAAATTATAATTTAAAATGATGTCTAATTGATAAAATTAAGAATTAAGAGTCAAAAAAGAATCCTTTTTCCATAAAATTCGAAAATTTTTAAAAATAAGTTTCAATTTCAAACTCATAATAGGTATATTGGTAGGGTACTAATCCTAAATGGAGTACACTAATAAAATTTTGAAAGTCTCAAAATTTTCGACTCATAAAACGGTTAAATTACATTTTAGATACTTTATTGTTTTCTAATCTAGTAAATTTTTCTAAAACTATGTATTACGTAAGTACCCTACCTAAATCTGAATTTTTTGATATTTTACCATTAGATGATATGAAGTGTGTAGAGTGCTAAGAGATAAATTTGAGCTTACATAACTTGTATGAGTAGTAGTATTGTACATTTAGCTGTCATCAAATGCTTTGGTATTTTTTTTTGAATTATATTTCTCACTGATCCAATACTTACGATTAGTATCTATCTATGTATTTACTAGCTGGTACTATTATTATTATTTTTTGAGGTTTTTGGGTGGCCTTTGTTCAGCCAGCAGGGCAGGCAGGCAGTTTTGAGTGAGCCCATCACGCCAAATTTCACTCAAAAGCACCCTCCATACACAAATTTACAATTTTACAAATTGTCCGAATTTAATCCGAGTCTAACGATTCCCTTTTTCTTTTTTAATACCCTTTTTTACAACCTCATTCTCAAGTTCATTTAGACTCGATTTTACAATTACATGTAGCTCCTATCTATTATAATTATTAAGTACCTACACCTTATACATATTATAATATACAGCCTTTCAAAAAATTGAAATTAAAATGGGAAATAATTTTCAATCTTGTAATTAACTATTAGAAAATTTTTTATAAAAATTTGACCATAAATATTTAATTCGGTCTCAGAATGAAATTCAGATAATCGAAATTTTTATCTATAAGGTATCGTTACCGATAAAAGAAAAGATGCTCAATTACCAAGTAGGTTTTTTGACATTTCAAACTTTTTTCAAAATTCATATTTGACTAATTTTCGACTCGTAAAATGGCTAAATTACATTACATGAGGAGGCTATAAAAGTCTGAAATTTCAAGACTTGAAATCTTGAAATCTTTTTACAAACTCAAAATTTGAGTTTTTTTAAGAATTTTTGATGCTTTTTCTACAATTATAACTTGGATATAAAAAAGTAGGTGTGAGATCAAAGGCCTAATCTTGACAAATTTGTATCAAAACTTGTACTATGAGTACTAAATAAACACTTTCCAATTATTTCATGCATTTCTACTACTTGTACATACATGGATAGTTGTAGTATCCCAGTACTAGTACTAGTATGTATTCTGTATAAGGTACATGATAATCACACGATATTTATAAAGAAAAAAAACATGAGAATTACGATTGAAAATGCAATTTAACACAATTTGCCCATCTAATGTTATGGTAAATGAGATATTTATAAGTTTAATGGGCTCTTTTTTGTGGGCAAAAAAAAATCGAGTTTAACATGGAAAGGATAGGGAAAAAGAAAGAGTCAAGTCAAGTGAGGGGAGTTTGAAATGAAAAAAAATTTGAAAGTTAAATCGGGCCAAAGTCAAGTAAGAGGAAGTTCAGGAGTTTTAAGGCAAAAGATTTAACCCTGTAAGACCCCCTTAATGACTCGCTTATACTTCAAAATTGAGACTTCAAACCTCAATACTAACTCGCTTTTCAAACAAATTTAGACTCTTTTCTAGTATTCTACATGTCTAAAATGCTTTTATTTTTCTCAAAATTGTCAATTTTTAACCTTTAAAAATTAATTTTACAGCAGGGATTCAGGTTAAATTTTTAAAATATATCTAATTGCAGCCATTTTAAATTATCAATTTCCCTAGTTAGATTTTTATAGAAAATTATCGAGCTTTTGAGATCTTAGAGATGGTTTTTTGGGCCAAGTTGATGGCAAAAGTTCCCTGGTTTAGTATAGTAGGGTATTTGAGATTTTGAGGACTTTTGGATTTTTGAGAAAAGTTGAGGAAAAGCCGGAAACACTCCCCTTCAGCTCAGAAGACTTCAGCACCAAAACTCGAAAAACCAGACGGAAAGGCAACTCACATTTTTTTTTTCCTTATTTTATTTTTCAATGATTTTTATAGTTTATAGGAGCATATTATATTATGGATGGAATACGACTTTTGTATACTTTCAGATGGAGGAATAACATAAGATTTACACTTATTATAACCCATATGAGCCTTGACTTCAATCTTTGAATAAAAATTTCAAATCACAGTTACACTCTCTATCCAAAAAGTACCAAATTTACAAATTTTTCTAAATTTTTTTCTTGTTGAAAATTTCTTGTACAAGTGCTTAATGGAACTTGAATTTTTTCGATCCTTTTACTCGTATTTCATTAGGTAAGTGCCGAAGACAGATTTTTAAAAATTATAAAATTCTCGAATTTTAAATAAATGTAGGTACGTTCAAATTCAAATTTTTCTATTTTCAATATAGAGCCTATCTCTCTCAATATAGAGCTAGTAATAATCTTTTTATGACTAGGAAAGCGGAGGTTTTGAAGTAAATTTTTTGATTTTTTTAGAAAAATCAAAAAAAAAAATTTGGTTTTTGATCCAGCTGTAGAATTGTTAAAAATTGTGGTACAACATTCTTCTTAATAATATTTATAAAATTCGATTTTTTTTGTCGATAATATTTTGGAAGTAATGGGTGTGAATTGTATGTTATAGGATTTCTAAGATATAAATTAGTAATTCTGCTGAAGATTTCTTCTTCTGAGCTGATGATCTTGAGAGAAAAAGCAGATCAAAAACTCGAGTTTTTGGGCTGGCGATGCTCGTAAAGTAAAGTTTGGGATTTTTTTTTGAAGGCTCTTCTGTAATGTGACTAATAATAGCTGAAAGAAATGATATATGTTTACATACACAAGAAATACATTATACTTTACTCACAAGTCGAGTATAATATCAGTAATGTAAGTAGGTGATATATGTAGGTATATAAGACAAAGTATATTTGTAGTTGTAAAGTGGAGGAAAGGGTGTGAAAAGTTACCCGGTGGTGTATAAATATAAATTATTTTATTATGGGAGTTCTCCAAACCCAAATTACCCGAGCCAAACTCAAGAATTTGCAAAATTTCTCAAAAAAAATCTTTAAGAATACATAATAGATATCTGCTGGTATATCTAATGGTCGGTACTTAAGAAATTATTTTACAAAATATTTGAGATATCTAGATAAGAGTTTTCATAAATGTTAGAATCATTTTTGATATTAAAAAGAGGATTGGAGAATACCTAAGGATAGGACCTTTAGACTGGATTAATTGACCTAGAGGTCGGAATTTTATGTCAAGATACTTATAGCAGATGCATAGGTATAGCATTAATATTTTTGATTGGTCTTTTAACTAGTTTTGAATTTTGAACGAGTTTTAGGACTTGAAATTGCTTTTCCGGCTTAAAATCTCATAAAATTTATTTTCGATTTGATCTTGCAGGACATTAATATACGAATATGCTAGCTAAGCTAGATAAAAATTTATTTTATAAACTTTTTTTACATATCGATTTTAGACCTTGTCTAAAATTGCCTTGCCTTGTCTATACTATATTTAGTTCAGAGTAGGGTACTATAATAGTCTTTTTAAGATAAAAATTTTAAAAAAATTTGTCTAACAAAGTCCAATTAAAAGATCAATATAAAGGCCAGAAAGCCTTTAGAACCCAAAGAGTGATTTTAAGATAAAAATCAATGAGATTCAAAGGGTTTAAATTAAATGTTTGTTTAAAAGGATAGGTGATAGAGCATGATATTATTAAAAGTAAGTGGTTTATTTATTTTGATTATTTTCCTTGCAAAAATCCTCAAAAACCACCACGATATTATTTGGGTATTTAAGTTATATTTCCATATACTTAAAATGGCAAAATATGAACAGACATTTAAGTTAATGTTAAAGCATAGTATAAGTAGAATGGAATGGTAGATTTAGGTATAAATATTATTTGATGAGTTTATTTTGATAAGCTCCTCACTTTCGCCCATTTCAAAATATTATTTTGCTTATTTGCCCTGCCCTTTTATACCCACACTATATACCTATTACTATATACTATATACCCATACTACAGTATTATATTGGGGCTTTTAAATATTATTATTATTTTTATAAAGAGATCTTGAAATGAAAAAGCCAGTTTTAATGGACTTTTACCGTCTACTAGATAGTTTTCTAATACAGCCAAACTTCTCTATAAATAAACTACTAGGCTTTAATCAGCTCACTAGAAGTTGATTATAAATTGTGCGAGCAAAGGTCAATCGGGGTCAAAGGTCAACTCCCGGGACAAATGGATATCAAATCCGGAATCTCCGTCATCGATTACCCCTATAGCCACTTAAACCTCATTTTTGATTTTTCCCATTTGATTAACATGGGGAACCCTTAAAGGGTCCCCTGACACCAATTGGCAATCTGAAATTTTTTTCGAGCATGCACAACTAGACCCTATATGTATAAGGGTCCTTTATACGAAATTTGGTTAAAATCTGTAAAGTAGTTTTCGAGTTATGCCGCGAACAGACAGATAGACAAACGGACAAAGTGCAAGCAAAGTTGAATAGTAGTGTAAGTGCTCGCTTCGCTCGCAGTACAAATATTAGTGTTTAATTAGGCTCGTTTCGCTCGCACATAAGCTACTATTATACGGCTCTAGGAAAAAATCCTAAAATACCAAAATCACAACTAATCTTAATCTTAATTCCCAACTTGAAAATAAATTAAATCTCAATCAATATGTGTGTATACGAGTACGAGTATGCATACAGAGAATTTTTCTCGTAATTTTTTAAAAATTGCTTTAAAAATGTCTCTTAATTTGCTAAATCTCAAAAGGGTGGATAAATTAACACACTTCCAAAGAACCTTATTTTTCTGAACAGTTTACAATTTTTCAAATAAATGCCCTTCTATATTTAAAAGATTTACACCCTTTTGAGATTTAGCAAATTTAAGAAACATTTTTAAAGCAATTTTTTTTTAAATTACGAGAAAAATTCTCGTATATATACTCGTACTCGTACATATACCTAGATTGAGAATTAATTGAGGTTAGATTTTGAAAGTAGGATTTTCAAGTTCGGATTTTTGATCTGGGTCTGAGATCTTTGCAGTTGGGATTTTGGAAAGTAGTTTGGAAGTAGATTTTTTCCACGACCAATTTCAACTTTGCTTGCACTTTGTCCGTCTGTCTGTTCGCGAAATAGTTCGAAAACTACTGGACCGATATTGACCAAATTTGGAATGAAGGATCCTTATAAGGTCTCGTTGTTCATGCTTGAAAATAGATTAGTGATATTTTACCCCACCCCTTGGGGCAATCCCTTTAAGTGTTGCCCATGTTAATCAAATTGGAAAAATTTAAAATGATGTTTAAGCTGTTTTAGGGGTTATCGATGACGGAGATTCCGAATTTGTCATTCATTTAATCAAAAAATAGACCATCATTTTA